>ML777645.1:759421-783624 GCA_009831015.1 Picea engelmannii
TAGGGGAATGGGATAAATGAGTGGGTTTTAAGATGAAAAAGTGATAATATGAAGGGAGCGGACGATGGTTCTTCAAACCCCCTTTGGTGGCCGACCAAAACCCATGAATACCAACTTGCTAAGCTACCCAATTAATCACCCCAGCAGTGGTCAAGTAGATTAGTGTAAGATCCAAGCAGTTATCTGAAAGGAAAGAGATATAATGCATACATAAGAGGGTTATAATGATCAAATATGACACATACCATGATACCTCGGACGAATTACCTCATGGAGCAAGAGCCCTCTCTGATGCAAGCCCAGGCCGGTAGTGATGGAGGCTGGTATGGATGTCAGGACAAAATGTCTGAGAAGAAGAAGATGGGTCCTCCAGGACCATGCTCAGGTCGCTCCTGCTCTCGTTACTCCATGTCTAGGACCATGTGGGCCTCGAGACATGATCTCCTAGTTATCCCTAGATATCGGGGATAACAGTTACTACTACACTTCTAAGATATTTGCACCAACTGAGTGAGTGTGTGTTTTTTTCCAAATGAGCTAAAGCACCTTTTGTTTATACTAATCTGGTCAAGTGAACAAGTATCTCTTCAAGCAGGGCCGACCTGTCCTTTTCTTCATATAATACTTCAATATTACTTATTCTGCTGAGACGACATGTTTTATAGGGTTTTCACACATTTTTTTAGGTTTCCTCTTGCTTCTAGAATATTATATTCTAGTCAAAGGTTTATCCATGGAGGTTAATACCTCGCGTAGCTACCAAAACATCAACAACTCCTACTGGAGGTAAACATTTTACCATCATTTGGTTATTTGAGAATTCAATGTACTTTTAGATTCAAATGCTAATGTGGATTGCACTCGATGGTGCATGGTGCAAGCAATGATTTGACATTGGTATAAGACATAGTTTCTTAAAATAACTTTCCACTTCTTTTGAAACTATTTAGTCTTGAATCATTATTAAATAGGAAAAACTCAAATGATGAGAAAACGTAAACCCTTACCCAGATCCTGACAAAGCAACATGCTTAACCCTACAAATGGGTTTTTAGATTTGGTCAATTCGAGAGCTCATGATTACAAGCTATAGTGTAACTATCTAGTATCCTTGTAATTTCCCAAATGGCATGATAAAAATAGAGGTTCTTTACAACTATGTGATGCTAGATCAATCTTTAAATTGACTATGACATTAACGAACACTAGACTTGGAGAGGATGGTATCTCCAAAAAGATATATATATAATCTATTTTTAAGGTCACGACCAAGCCAGCACACCAAATTGGTGTATGAGACCCCCTTGTGTGTGTGTGTGTGTGTGTGTGTGTGTGTGTGTGTGTGTGTGTGTGTGTGTGTGTGTGTATATATATATATATATATATATATATATATTCAATCATTATTGGCTTCAATATGAGGATTTATGGATTTTGGTCAAGAGGGAAAAGGATCATATTGATGAAGAGATATAATAGTGTTCCAAATCACTGAGACTTTGGTGTAGATCTAAAATATTACTATGCAATGGGCAAAGGAAAAGTATAGCAACTCATAAAGGGATGTTTTGGGTATTAAAAACATATATCACAAGAATAAATGAATTTTTCATAGAAGATATTATTCATATTTTGAAAAGGTTAAAGGACACAAAGAAAAGGTATTGTCAACTTGGGAAAATGCAATAAGGTGATAGAAGGGTCGTGTTATATGGCTTGAACAAGGTGATGTAAATATTTTTTTTCATAATTATGCCAACAAGAGGAATAACTCTAACACTATATGGAATATTCACTCTCCAAATGGTTCAAGTTTTATTATCTTCAAGGATATTCTAGGTGTGGGTATTTCACATTTTAAATCACTATTTTAGGAAATCCAAAGAGATAACATTGTGGAAATTGTTAACTCTAAACATTGTTTCATAGGTTTGTATATGAAGGCCAAAATGAGAAACTTGTCAAGGAACTAAATAAGGAGCTCAATGATATCTTAAAATCATTCTAAAAGGATATAACTCCCCAACTAGATGTGTTGTTGATTAAATTTTACGTAGGGCTTTATGATCTCGTAGAAGATGACATTCTAATAGAACTAGAATAGTCTTTGATGTATGGGAATTTTTTAGGGATTTTAGCTCTAGCTTCCTAACAATGATACCGAATATGCATTCCTTTGATGACTTTAGTTACATTTCACTCTACAACACGATCTATAGAATTTCCTCAAAGGTAATTGCAATGAGACTAAGACCTACTATGTTAGAAGTTCAGAGAGTTCTTTCGGATTCATCTCATAGGTTTTTTTTATTTTCGACGTTTCAGACCAAACTAGTGTGGTCCATCATCAGGAAAGCGTTCGTGAAAAATGAAGGAAAAAGAAAATAACAGGTATATAAATACTTGAAAAGTTTTTGTAAGGAGCCGACTTATTGAAAATGAAATCAATAATTAAAAAAAAATTAGAAATTATAATTGTTTGTTTTAATTAATTAATTGTTTTAATAATTAATTATTTGTTTGTTTATTAAATTTTATTTAAAAAGAGCCGACTGGACAATGTTTATAAATTAATATTTAGAATTATTCATATTGGCTAGGGTAGGGATCCAATTTTGACCAATTTTCCATCCATCATCTTTGTTTAGATTATTAGGTTGTTTTTCAATTTCGATTGCTTCTCTAAATTTCCTATTGTGATAGTGATCTATCCTGACAAGGATTTTGGTTTCTTCAATACAAATGTGATGTTTGGTTTTATCTGAATGTTCTGCGAGAGCTGAGGGACGAGTGTGATTGTGTTTGATGTCAGCGGCATGTTCTTGAATCCTAATTCTAAAGGAACGACATGTTTCTCCTATGTATTGTTTACCACATGAACATGGGATCATATAGACACCTTTATGTTCGATGGGATCAACAAAGTCTTTGACTGACCTAAGGGAATTCCTAATAGTGTTTAGGGGTTTGAAAGTTGCACCAATGTTTTTCTTCTTTAAAATCCTCGTTTTAAAGAACAGAAATGTTAGAATTTATCTCATCATAGTTATTTGGGTTCTTATCGTTGACATTATGGTAGTTGTGGGAGGTATTAACCTCCACGTGTAACCCTGACGAGAATAGAATATTCTGGGAAGCAAGAAGAAACCCTAAAGCATTGGACATAACCTTAGAAGACAAGTCGGCTAAAGGAAATATTTAATATTGAGTGATTAGCCTCCAGAATGAGAATTCGACCCAAACAACTCAGGAGAAACAGTATAAATATAGGACGTCAGAGCTCATTTTGAGGACATAACTCGCAACTACAGAAATGTAGAAGTGCACACTGCAGAAACTAGGTAAGTGCGCAAGTCTCGGGAGTAGTTGCAGTTGCAACTACTGCAACCTGTATTCTCTATTTAGGCTCGAAATTTCTATTGGTTATGGTTTGGAATTTCTTCCTTGTGTGCTAGCTCTGGAGAGAGGTACGCTACATTTATTAGTTATTAAGCCTAGGGTTTGCTTCTGGAATCATTCTCTGTCAAGGTTAAGGTGCTCGAGGGTGGCTTCGGCCTATGGTTGGGTGACAATATTGCTATATTTTATATGGTTAAATGAGCACATCTATTTTTTTCTAACAAGTTATGGGCCCACACTATCTTCAGACAATATAACCACTGAAAGATAGATTGGGAGGATTTTCTCAATTACAGTTGTAGTTGCAGTCAGTTTTTGTTGCAGCAACAGACCCTAACACTCTTTTTGAGGCACCTTAAGTGAAGAAATTGACCTAATTTCCAAATAGCCTAGTGCACCCTAACCCAATGCACCTCCTGGTACTCTCAGCAAACTAAGACGCCAAGTTTGAGTTTTTGGTCAAAGTAAAAGGTTGACCAAGTCAAAACAATCATGACTTACTCTATGAAGTCAGAAAACAAGTTAGAAGGGGCTTCTAACTTCAGAGCATGGAAGACAAGGATTGATCTCATCCTTTCCAAGAATAAAGTGTTAGATATCGTGAAAGGAAATATCGTGGAACCACAGTTTGAAGGAAAAGAGAAGGAACCTCATAATGTTGCAATTATGGAGAAGTTCAAGGACACTGACATCAATGCCATGAGTATCATAGTGGACTCTGTAAAATACCACTTGATACACTACATCTCCCATCGTGACTCATCTAAGAATATGTATGATGCCCTAACTAACCTCTTCTCAGTCAAAAACATTGGACAAGTAATGAGTCTGAAGAATGAGCTCTGTGACATGAAAATGAATGATGATGACATCATAACATCATACCTTGTGAGAATATCTTAGTTAAGAGATCAACTACAAGCTATTGAAGAAATATTTTAGAGAAGGAATTTGTAAATATAGTACTCAATGGTCTTCCCAAGACATGGGATGCATTTTCCGCAAGCATGAACACAAGAAAGGATTATCCCACACTTGAAGAACTATGGACTTGTTGTGCACAAGAAGAATCAAAGATTAATGCAAAAGAGAAACCCCAAAATAAATACGATGATCAATCTTTCACAACAAGGTTCAAGAATTTCAGGAATAAGAAGAAGTTTGACTCAAGGAAGAAACCAAATCAAGAGAAAGATATGTCAAAAATACAATGCTTCAACTATCAAAATATGGTCACTACAAGAATCATTGTCATGAGTTAAATAAAAGGAAGGAAACAGACGAAGAAACAGTTTCCGAAGAAAGGGAACCCTCAAAGAAGGCCAAGCAGGATAAAACATACTTCTTCTTCTAATTCAAGGTAACAATATTCTTCATAGTTCTTGTACATACCATGTTTACATAGTTTCTTTACATATCTTTCATATCCATTTCTTATAAGATAATATGTTCAAGTGAAACAATACCTATGGAAGAATAAAGGATTGCTATCACAATGACTATAAGTCAAGAAATACACATGAAAAGGATGAAGTATGTTGACAATCTTTGGTAACAATTCCTGTGGAAGCTATTATATAAGTAATAACTGCCTGATAAGTCGAAATCAGAATCAAACTTGAAGAGACCCAGAAGAATTCAAAACAGAAAGAAGTCAGCAACCAAGAGGAAATTAGAAAAAGACTTGTGACACTTTGCAGAAGGCAAAAAGGATGCAGACGGAAGCATGGACTCTCTTAGATGGAGGGAGTTGATTACAGAATTCCAAAAAGAAGAGCATGCATTCATGCATGAAGCAAGGATTAGGAGGGAGCTAATCCTAAATTATATGATCCATTTAGGATTATGAAGTATCTATTATTGTTCCCATTGAAAGTAACATCTGTGAAAAGTAGCACGTGTTCAGTTTGAATTTAGAAGAAGTCTTCTTCAAAAAGAAGCCTTAAAGTATCCTTGGTTTTCCATCTACATCCATGATCCTATGATGAAAGGAAGAAGTTGGAATCTTCAGGGAATGGAATCTATAGAAGACTCCATGGACCCAAGAGCTAAAGTGAAACATGAGGAAGAACATAAAGATTCCAAGAAAGAAAGAAAAGCTAGAACAACCATTTATTATACTAAGAATCACAAGACTACCAGCTTGGTTTGAACCCACTAGAAGCAATCAAGCAGAAGTAATGGAAGATATGATGAAGAACAGTATATGTAAGAAATTGTGAAAAAGGATTATGAATGGAAGCATTGCAAGATTCATAGGTTCTTCCAGAAGGAGGGAGAAGACTATGATAACAGCTTGTTTCCGTAAACCAGATATACCTCTATCTGAGCTATTATATCTCTTGTAGTATCCATGGATTGAAGTTTACATCAGTTGGTTGTAAAAGACTGTTCTTCCCAATAAGAGCATTTGAGGAAGAAGTTTATGTAAAGCAATCTCAAGTTTTTGAGGTATACCAGAAAGAGACCCATGTATGGATTCAAACAACTTGATGCAGAGTATCTCATATACAACAGAATCATGGTGAAAATTTTCTATGACAGAGACAGTGTATCAGAATAGTTACTCAGAAGTCTAGGATGATGGATTGCTAATCCATGGAAAACTCTCATGATGATAGAAGAAGTGCTACTTGGATATGTTTTATTTTGAGCCCTTGCCATGATGTTATGAGATAGCAGAAAACAGAAGTATTGAATCCGACCATGAGATATATTGTAATGATCAGAGCTACATGAAGCCTTCAGAGAAAACCAGTGTTCCATAACAGACCAAAGTACATTGAGATCAAGCATTGCATTCTTCGTGATGAAGTCCAAAAAAGAGAAGTGGTCCTCCAATATATCTCCACAGATGAGCAGATAGTAGATATTCTAGTAAAACCTTTGTCCGAGATTAAAAGTTTGCAAGTTGGGGCTCGTGGAGATGACTTCCTTATTGAAAAAGGAAGAGATTACTCCCAGGTTGGGAGGGAACATTGATGTGTTATTGATTTATGGACATTCATTTTTTGGTTTGAAAAATGGCCCAGGATGAGCAGTTCCTTTCCAGTTCGGAAATTGGTTTTAGGTTTCTGACGGACAGGCATTTTCTAGTTCGGAAAATGGTCCAGATCGGACAGTCATTTTCGTAATGAAAATGGTTCGATAGATTGTTGATGTACCATAGACAACGATTCCCCTTGCCGTCAGTGTGGGGGAATGGTCTAGGAAATTCATTCTTCTTACCAGTCACTTTGAGTAGTGGTCAAGTAGAATGGTCCACCTCGTCGAGCAGTCAATCTTTTGAAGTTCACAATTGTGAGCAGTTTCGAAGAATGGTCCATTTTGGAGGTTGGTGCAGGATAGTCATTTCCATTAGGAAATGGTCTGAACAGTCATTCCCTAGGGAAGACTCATTCTATCCAGGTTGCACTATGTTTAGTGGCGAAAGAATGGCCCAGTTAGGTGAATGGTCCAGGTTTAGCAATCAGGGACAAGCATTCCCTAGGGTAGACTCATTCTCTCCAGGTCGCACTATAACTAGTGCCGGAGGAATGGCCCAGTTAGGTTAATGGTCCAAGCTCATAAATCAAGGACAGATATTCTTCTATGCTTGAAAATAATAGTCTAGATAGCCCATGGCTGATGTTTTACTTTCTGAGGGCATATTCTCTTCCAGATCTCAAAGATGTGAGTGGAAGAATGGCCCAGATGACTCAGTTTATATCATGATATTGTTTATGTGCAAGTTGATATCAGATGATATGATTTCTATGGAGACTATATATCTCTGGACAGTAGATGTATGTTATTGTGGTGGATGTGTTCCACTGGTTGTGACTATGTCTCACTGATTAAGTAGTTGTGTGCTACTTGGTCTGGTAGTGTACCACTGGATAGTAGTTGTGTACTACTATGGATAGACACAGTTGTGTTCTATTGAATGACAATGTTCTGGTTTCCATGTAGACTATCAGTAGTATTGAAAATGATTATCAGCTAGATGGACAGTCAGTGTGCTAGTGGACAGACATTTTCCATGCGGAAAATGGTCCAGGACATTTATTCTTCTAGGACATATGTATGAATTAGAAGAATAGTCCTTGTAGCCCATGGCGTGGCTTCCAGCATCTATTGGAATAGTTATTCTTCTAGGACATATGTCTAGATTAGAATAATGGTTCTTGTATCACTCTGTGGAGTGTGTGACTTATTCAGCATCATGCCCGATTACTCAGATGGAGTATGGCTTCGAGAGATGATGCAGTTGATGCTATCAAATGATATTGATAGTGATGATGGTGTTCGTGATCTAATCATGAGATAGCATGTATGGCTATGATGATGTTATCGGTTGAATGGTATGTTTGTGCTCAAGACCATTTCCTTCAATATCTCCCTAGCTAAGAGGGAGTGTTGACATTATGGTAGTTACGGGAGGTATTAACCTCCACGTGTAACCCTGACGAGAATAGAATATTGTGGGAAGTAGGAAGAAACCCTAAAGCATTGGAAATAACCTTAGAAGACAAGTCGGCTAAAGGAAATATTTAATATTGAGTGATTAGCCTCCAGAATGAGAAGTCGGCCCAGACAACTCAGGAGAAACAGTATAAATACAGGACGTCAGAGCTCATTTTGAGGACACAGCTCACAACTGCATAAATGTAAAAGTGCACACTGCAGAAACTGGGTAAGTGCGCAAGTCTCGGGAGTAGCTGCAGCTGCAACTACTACAACATGTATTCTCGGTTTAGGCTCGGAATTTCTATTGGTTATGGTTTGGACTTTCTTCCTTGTGTGTTAGCTCTGCAGAGAGGTACGCTACATTGATTGGCTATTAAGCCTAGGGTTTTCTTCTGGAATCATTCTCTGTCAAGGTTAAGGTGCTCAAGGGTGGCTTTGACCTATGGTTGGGTGACAATATTTCTATATTTTCTATGGTTAAATGAGCACATCTATTTTTTTCTAACACTTATGTGGAAGGAAAATATGTTGATATTATTGGGGCGGCCCAAGAGGGGTTACATACCTTTAAATTAAAGAAATTGTTGAAGTAATGTAACAAAATTGATCTTCCTAAGGCATATGATAGGGTGACATAGTTGTATCTTACATTGATCTTTATTCATGTTGGTTTTTGTTTCCTATTATCAAATAGATGGAAGGATGGTTTTTGTCTCTTCTTGTCTTCCAATCAATGGTTCAACAACCACTTTCTTCACCCCTTCCATGGGTTTAAGACATGGGTGTCCTTTATCACCTCTTCTTTTTGTATTGATGGTAGAAGGTCTTATGAATTTATTATCTCATTTCATGAATACAAGAGGTTTGAATGGTATTAAACATGGGAGATTCACTAGTAAACCAATATCATATTAAGGGTTAAAAATTAGGTAAAACTTATTTCAATATATTAGATGGTACTAAGGGATTCAGGGGTTTTTTTAAACTAAACTAGGTGTATGCATCTTGGGGGTTCAACCAACCATCCTTTTTTTGGTTGGGAAGGTGGGAGGAGTGTTAGCAATTCAAGGAGATTTTCCTTAGTTTTTTTCATAGAAGTGAAGCATCTCATGAAGGGCAGAATCCTTAGTTGTTTTATAGAAGTGAAGCATCTCATGAAGGGGCAGAATTTTATATATATCCATTTTACCTTCTACGAATTATTAATGAACCATAAAATTCTCTGAATAAACAATAAAAGTCACCATGCATTTGATAATAAAGAGATCTAAAGATTAAATGGTCTCCTAAGTCCCAAGTAACATGTTTGATGGTTCTCATTGAAAACTCAAGCACTATATGATAAACAATATTTTCTAAAGTGTATCCTAGATACATATAATAATAATAATAATAATAGAAAATGAAGGTGTTTTTTGAAAGCGCTTTGAAACTAGGTTTAGGGTTTAAGACGCACTGTCACAACTTTTTCCCCGCTGGGGCTCATGACTCTGAAGGAGGGAGGGACGAACGGCGCCTCTTACAGCCAAGCTGCCACGAATGGAAGCTCAAGAGAAGGATTAAAACAGCCTACTTTTGAGCCCCCTCCAGATCTGCGCTCAAAGCTCTTGACGGAAGGGAACTTCAAGGATCGAGAGATGGATATTGATCCAGAAAACGCAGCTACACCTGCTACAATGTCAATACCATGGCTGCCAGGAAAATTCATCCCACAAGCGCCATAGGCCCCGAAATACATCATCAGCTCACCACGCATAGAAGAACAAAAGCAATATATGAGAGACTACGCCCTAGTAGGAAAATTCCTAGGGCTCTGGCCTTCAAAACGGGATCTGATCAAATGGATACAACATTGGTGGAAGCCAAAAGGACACTATGAACTGCAACTGGGATCCAAGGGCTTCTTCACAATCATTCTGCATAACCTCGAGGACTGCAATTGCATTTTTTATGGAGGGCCTTACTTCTACAACTCAGCCAGACTCTTCTTAAGATTCTAGACCGAGAAGTTCAGCCCTAAAAAGGAATATTTCACGCATGCACCAATATGGATTAGACTATACTCTCTTCCCCAGGAATTCTGGTTGGAAGAGGTCTTGGCCGGTATAGGTAACACCATCGGAATCTATGTTAAGTCTTCAGAGGCCACCAAGCAGAGGCAATACACCTCCTATGCGCGCATTTTCATATACCTAAACATAGCCAAGCCGCTCCTGGGATCCATAATTCTCGAATACCATGACGAGGATTGGACCCAAACCATCGACTATGAACACATCTCGTTCAAATGCAGGAAATGTCACAAGCACGGACATCTCTTTAGAGAATGCCCCCTCAATGTTGCTCACAAAGAGGGGAACCCAGAGGTCGGCAAAGACAAGAATGGCTTCGCTCAACCAGCAGGAAAAATAAGACAAGGAGGACGGAAGCAGCCAGCCCAAGTAAGTAAGGATCCTTCCACTAGTAATAAATATGCAATACTACAGGATCAATCAGAGAATCCATCAACCTCCATAAACCCCAACGATATCCACGCGGAAAACACTCCCCAACATATGAGCCCAGGGAAAGAACGACCAATACAGGAGAAGGAACCAGATCACTCATCTCTAGACCCTGCTGTCAGCAAGAAAGACCATTTGGAGATAGAGGATGGCCACGTTGAAATGGATCTAGAAGAGAAAAAATTAGCTAGGGTCGATTTGGAGCACCTCGAACACGCCTATAGACATCAAAAATTGTACACCATACCTAGGGATCAATTACGGAAGGTGCACAAGGTCTTCCTTAACTCCTTAGCTGGATCCATAGCTCGATCCAGCAAGGGTCTGGGAATACAGGGCAATCAGTCAAAGAGTCAGAGCAAAACTTGGAAAGGCGAAAAGAAAAGAGGAAGGAAGTAAACCAACAAGCTCATACAAGAAATAGGTCACTTCATGGTGAACTCCGGTCAAATCCACCTCATCTCGGACATCTTTCCCCCTCTCTCCACCCCCTCGTCCTCGTGAAGATTATCTCCTGGAATATAAGGGGCCTCAATGGACGTAGCAAGAAAAAAATGCTATGAGATCTGATCTTTGCAGAAAAACCGGACATAATATTACTTCAGGAAACAAAATGCACAACTGAAGATATTGATAGGCTACTCCCCTATTGTTGGAAGCAAAGGGAAGTAGTTTCTACTACAGCCACAGGTACAGCTGGAGGACTAGCTATCCTCTGGAACACCAACTCAACGCTTATGGAAAACTTTGTCACTACCAAATGGTCCATCACTGCAGACTATAGGCTCATTGGCTCTAACAAACCTGGACACCTGACCAATGTCTACGGGCCGGCCAATCCCAGGGATAAGCAATCCTTTCTCAGGAACCTGGAGTACCTTTCCACCTTAACTAGGCATAACAGATGGATTATCGGAGGAGATTACAATCTCATACGCAACCTGGATGAAAAAAAAGGGGGATCAAGACGCCTGAATCAGGACTCCACTGACAACCTCAACCTCATTGCCCTAGAAACCATCAATGGCATCCATACCTGGACAAATAGAAGAACCGTATTACATCAAATCGCCTGCAGGCTAGATCATTTTCTCATTTCTGACTCCCTTATGCTGGAAGGGACAGCTCTGGAAGCAAGCATTTTGGATTTCCCTGGTTCGGATCACTGACCCATTCAGCTATGACTAGAGGTGCCAGCCACTCCAGGGATAAAACCCTTCAGGTTCGAATAGTTTTGGCTCAACCACCCAGATTTCCAAGCAAAGATCCAAGATTGGTGGAGGGAGGCAGAGGTCCCCCGCGGCTCCAAGATGTACAGATTTCAGCAAAGGCTAAAGAACCTCAAGCAAATACTCAGACTTTGGAATAAGCAAACCTTCATCAATATCTTCAATTCCCAAAAGCAACTGTCAAAACAAATGGGCACGATTCAAAACTAGATCTGGCTTCAAGGGCTAACGGACGAGCTTAAAACCCAGGAAGCAAAAGTAAATCAACAGTTAGAGGCCAAAAAAGGTCAAGAAGAGATTCTGTGGAAACAGAAATCTTGCATCCAGTGGCTCAAGGAGGGGGATCGAAATACCAAATTCTTTCACAGAACCACCATTCACCATCGTCATATCAATAGAATAACGCAGTTAACCTCCACCAATGGCGAGCCTATCCACTCCCATGAAGATTTGGAGAAGACATTGATAGACTATTACAAAGATCTTCTCACATAACCACTCTCGGACAGATCTGAGGCCATAGCCAAGGTCATGCAGCATGTGCCCTCCCTTGTCACTCTGGAGCTAAACTCAGCCCTACTCTGACCCATTTCTATTGAGGAGGTGGATCAAGCGCTTCAGGACACCCCCAAGTGCAAGGCTCCCGGCCCCGATGGCTTCACCAGCGATTTTTTTCACCATTGTTGACCGATGATCAGGGTAGAGGTGTGCGAAATCATTGAAGACTCCCGATCCACAGGACAAGTCCTCCAGACTCTCAATGCAACTTTCCTTACCCTCATCCCCAAAGAGGGGCAGGCCTACCATCCTAAGAAGTTCAGGCCCATAGCTCTTTGCAACGTCATCTATAAACTCCTAACCAAAGTGATTGCACGAAGACTCGAGCCCATCCTACCAACGATCATCTCTCCGGAGCAATCGGGCTATGTTGAAGGCAGACAAATCCTAGACAGCGTCATCCTAGCTCATTAAGTGATTCACTCTTTGCAGAAGACCATAACACCAGGTATGCTTCTTAAACTAGACCTGTCTAAAGCCTTCGATAAGTTAAGATGGGACTATATGCGGGAAATGCTCCTTGCCTTTGGTTTCGACAAGCTCTGGGTGGATTGGATTCTGAATCTAACCTCCTCGGCTTTTTTCTCCATCCTCATCAATGGAGTTCTCTCTCGCCCTTTCTCCCCTTCCATACGACTTAGACAAGGAGACCCTCTTTCCCCTTTCCTCTTCATCATTATGGCCGAGGATCTTAGCCGCTCCATTCACGCAGCTATCGCAAGCAATTTGCTGACAGGTCTACCTTTGCATGGTACCTCCCCCCCTATCTCGCATAGCCAATTTGTGGATGACACTCTAATGATGGGCACCCCTACATCACGCGAAGCTCAATCCCTCCTCTCGATCCTTCAAACCTTCTCTGAAGCCTCAGGACTGGATTGTAACAAAGACAAGTCTCAAATCTTCTTCTTCAATACGCCTCCTCTGATTCAACACCATGTCTCTAATATCTTGGGTTTCAACCGAAGCTCCCTTCCGTCCAAATACCTTGGCATCCCCCTGATTGATAACGCCCTCAGAAACACCTCTTGGGAACATCTCCTCTCCTCCTTTACCAAAAGGTTGTCTTCTTGGACCTTCAGAGTACTAAACCTCCCTAGTCGCCTCATTCTCCTTCAAGTCGTTCTCCAAGCCCTCCCCATCTACACCTTCTCGGCTCTTGCTGCCCCAAAGTTTGTCCTCACAACTATAAAAAGATTACAGAGGAACTTCCTCTGGCAAGGCCTCAACACAGGGAAGAAAATAGCACTGATCAGTTGGGAAAAAATCTGCCAACCCAAAGCACAGGGAGGCCTTGGGCTACGGGACCCCTCCATCATGAATAAAGTCCTTAGCGCCAAGATCTGGTGGCGTTGGCTAAAAAATCCCAAGGATCTCTGGACCAGGCTCTGGAAAAGGAAATATGCACTCGATATGGCAGAGAAGAACTTAATAAGATGGAATGGGGACAACCTAGGATCCTTAATCTAGGCAGCAGCTAAGCAGAATAGACATTTGGTAACCAAACATGCTTTCTGGGAAATCCGAAATGGGAAAACAGCCCTCTTCTGGAAAGATTCCTGGCAGCAATGGCCAACTCTAGACCATGAGGATTGGGCTGAGAATATCAGCATCCAAGCTATACACGCAGGCCTGACAAAATTCGTTGATTACTGGCAAGACAATCCTACAGAGGACACCTGGCGACGCTCGCACTTAAACAGGGAACGCCTGAACCTGGAGGTGCACGTGGATCTAAGACCCTGGTAGGAGGAAATGTCCAAAAGAAAAATCCCCAAACTCACAGGAGAGGATATCCTACGATGGGGATACTCGCCACGGGGCACCTTCAGCATACGAGAGGCCTATCTCATCAAAACTTACTCAGACCCTCTACCCACAGGAAAGGTGTGGAGCAAAATCTGGGACCTTAAACATTGGCCTAAAATCACTCTCTTCCTCTGACTCGTCGCCCATTCGAGCATTCTCACCTGGGATAACCTCTCAAAAAGAGGATTTGTTGGCCCATCTATCTGCGTGCTCTGTGGAGAAGCAACTGAAACAATGAATCATCTCCTCAACTCTTGCCCCTACACTGCTCAAATCTGGGATCAAAGTGCGCTTATTATGCACACCTCGGATCGCAAAAGAGACAGCATCATTGATACAATTACGGACTGGAGGGACCAAGTGTTTCAATCTTCCCTTCTAAATCGTATTTGGCAACTTCTTCCAAGTTTCATTCTATGGCAAGTGTGGAAGGAAAGAAACAGAAGGCTTTTCAGGAATGATCACCTCCCGTGGCACCACTGCTGGAACCAATGTCGCCTCAACATTTTGGAAACTATCAACCTTCAGCATTGGACTGAAAAAGCTCTGATCAGCAATCCCACAAAACTTCCTATCCTTCAGTACTGGAAGCCCTCCCCAATTCTTCACCCACCTCCTCTCGTTTCTCTTCCTCCCCCTCCAAGCTGCCCCTCCTCTTGGACCCCCCCCCAGGCGACTTCATCAAGCTCAACTTTGATGGAGCCTCCAAAGGCAACCCAGGAGCAGCGAGATACGGAGTGGTCTTCCGCAACCACCTTGAACACATCATTCTCATTAACGCAGGATCCCTTGGTCACACTATGAACAATGCAGTGGAACTTTGGGGGCTTACCAGAAGACTGCAATTACCCATTGAGAATAGCTTCACCAAGTTGATTGTCGAAGGAGATTCCCAAATCATTATCAATCTCTTCACCAGAATCTTAAATGGAGCGGACCCGGAAAGAATCTCACCCAGCTGGAGACTCTCACATGGGCTAAAGACTATAGCGGATCTTTTGCAACCCAATCAGGCCTTTATACCTGCTCACATCAGGCGAAAGGCGAACCAAGTTGCGGATGAACTGGCTAATCTAGGGACTACTTGGGACGAACCGGATCTCCTTTGCAAAACTTCCCTCAACTCTGCCCACCCTATTCTCCAGCAATGCATTCGCAAGGCTGTGGAAGTGGACAAACCCCCGAATGGGGTGTTAGTGCAGGCCACATGGCAAGAAGAGGAAAGGTCAAGCCAGCGGGGCAGGGAGCCATGTGTCGGGCTCATGCCAAATCCCACCACCTAGACCATGCAGTTATTTGATTTTACGTCGTCTGCTGCACCATTAACGTTGGTGCGCCCGACTCCCATTACCGACTATACCATGACTTCTCTGTCTGCAGGTGACTTCAATCCCCGCTTGCGACTCGACCCTCTCATCCCTTAGCTGCCCAAGCCTAGCTCACTCTGGTTTTTCATGGTGCTCGCAGCCTTCGGCCTTCTCCAGGCTCTCCACGTCCATCTGGGGCATTCGGTTCAGTTCTGCCTTCCCTCTGAGCTCAGTATGTCGCGCCAAAGAGGGAGGCCAAGGAGAGGATCTCCATGGCATCCTCTTTGGCCCCCGTGTTTCTGTTTCTCCCCCTGGTTCGCCCTCCATGTACTCCTCGCAGCCTTTGCAGCCCGAGATGGAACCTCTCGCCTCCTCCACCCCGCCTGCCTCCCAGCTCGAATGTCTGGTCATCACTAATAGCTCGTCGGGATCTCTTTCGCGATTTCCCGCAGCTCCACCGATTTCCCTAGCCAGCGAGCCTTCTTTTGCACTAGCAGCTTGCTCCTCCCACCCACCCTTGGGGGTGCCACCCTTTCTTCGAAATGCCTGGCACAGTACGTACTCATCTACCGACTTCATCCCTGACTCGCAGCTAAAAGATAGTCTGGCCATCCTCTATGGGCTGGTCTTTGAGCTCCGGCAGGGATTGGAGGACCTCCAATTCTGACTGCAGCTTCTGGATGGGAAGACTTTGAACCTCCTTTAGATCATGTCCACCTTCCAAGAAGCTTTCCACTCCACTCCAGAAGTTGAGGCATCAACAAAGGTGCCCCATGCAGAGGTCATCGACAGGAATGAACAGGTGCAACAGCCAGAAGGGGACGTCATGGTGCAGGTCACGCACGGGGACACGGAGGCTACGACGGCTACGGGCATCCATGCGCACAGTCCACCTGGAGACACCATGCCAGCTGCCAACCTGGAAGGGGACAACTTGGACGATGATATGCAACTGGAACGTAAAGGGATGCCCATCGAAGAGGAACCTTGGGACGTGGCCTATCAAACCACCTGGCCAGGTTATTTGCCAAGTGTCTAACCCCACTGGGGATTTGTTTCTTTTTACTAGTTTATTTTCATAGCTGTATCCTAGTTAGATTAGTTGCGTTTATCTAAGATTGTCAGACTGTAAACTGCTAGACTTACCCGGCTGGCTGAACTGGTTTCCCCTCTCTTGGGGCAGTTCGGTAACTACAGCACGGTTGTTTTCAAGTTTATGTAACTCTGGACTAGTTTTTTGAAGACCCTTTTATATAAAATCTATTATTTACCAAAATAAAAATAATAATAATAATAATCTATTTTTAAGGTCACGACCAAGCCAGACACCAAATTAGTGTATAAGACCCCCTTGTTTGTGGGACAAGGGACTCCCCTCCGCCCAACAATTTGACTAGTAAAGTTTATGGAGGTATGCATACCCTATCCCCCTCTGGATTTGAACTTGTATATAAAAGATTTAAACCAACATACTAATAGTAGAAATAATAAGAGTTATAAAAAATGTTGTGTAAAAAAATGTTACAATATTTGGTGGGGAAATTATTAATATTTTTTAAACATCTATTGAGTGTACTAAAATTCAAAATTTGGGAGGTAGAAATGAAATTAGGGGTATTCTTTAATACCATATGAAGACATGTGCTATGTCATGGATTTATTGAATTGTCCCCTAATAAGTAGACATGTCACACAGATACACCTTATTTTTGTTGATGATATTTTATTATTTGGAAATAGTTTAATTTGGTATGCAAATAGATACAAAGAGGTAATAGATTTATACATAAAGCGACAAGATGTCATTAAATGTATAAAGATGTCATTAAGTGGATAAGAAAGAGTCTTCAAAACATTATTTTTTTCCATTTAGAATGTATTAACATTTTGCAATTTACATTCTATATAAAAATAGATATTAAAAAATATATATATTTCAATTTCTTGTAAAAAGAATTAAGTGTATTAACAATCTATAATTCACAAAAAAATATATAACAACAAAAAAAAAAAAAAAATATTTGTAAAAAGAAAGAAGAAAGATAAGATGTAGATTCACTCTAGTCAAATTTGTCTTTAAAGTTATACTAGTGTATTAACATTCTTTAAAGTTATACTAGTGTATTAACATTCTATAATTTAAAGTATATTAACATTTTATAAAAACAGATATTAGAAAGAAAAAAAAATTACAATAAAAAAAATATAAAATATATATATATTTCAATTTCTCTGTAAAAAGAAAGAAGAAAGATAAGATGTCACTAGTGAACTAGAAAAAACATAGGTCTTTTGATAGGCCAAGACTCTCAAAACCTAAATCGTTTAGAAATGTAGGCCCACAAACATACATGTCTTCTGATAGGCCATAGAAACAAGAAGCTTATGGAGGATAATGATGGAATGTAGTCATTGCCTCACACTAAGTAAACCCAATTCAACCCAGCTTTGAATTAAATGGATAGATGTTACAAAGAAAACATTGTGTCTTATAAAATCACTGTCATTGCAAAAAAAATGTTATCTTATAAAATCTTCGTTGTTACCTCACGTTGAGTAAACCTAGTTCAACCCAATTACAAATAGATTTCTCTCATTTTTTTGGTATATCTTGAATGCTAATAACTTGATTAGATCTTTTGGATTGATTTCATGTTTGTAATAACGCCCATTAGCTTGGTTGTTTATACATTGATTAATGTATGTAGTTAATCGTTCTATATGGTTTGTTTCACATATCAAGAAGACGCGCACAAAGTCGTCAACTTGAATTAAACCGAACCATAGGTAAGTCTCCCTCATTTTTTGGACTTTGTTTAAAGATAATAAGATCAGAATTTGCTACATGCCGGTTCTCTCTTGACACAATATTTCAAAATACAAATGATATCCAGAATTTATTTAGCTGCAAGCATTGGTGAATACTAAAATTGTGACTTTATAGGTCCCGAGCTTCTTCTTGATACGAAGTGGTATATAGACATATTGCCCATATGTAATTCTTACCCAAGGATGAAAGAATGCCTTACAAAATAAGTTAAAACGTTGTTTCTAGATAAATTTGCAATATTAGAACATTGCATGCTCTTGCTAAATTCTTTAAACATTCATAATTCAAGAAATTTGAATAATTGTTTTTTATTATGAAATCTTACAACTAATTGTATGTTAACAACTTTAAATGTGCAATACCAATTATATATCATCAATGATAGTTGCTAATCTGCTAGCTCTCCTATTCCTATCAACTCGAGATCAAGTACTTTAGTGTCTTATTTGTTTTGATACAATGGTATAGAGGCCTATTGCTTCCAATCAAGTAATTTTTTGACAAGGATAGAACATTGCCTTGCAAAATTAGGCGAGAAAGGTTGTTATAGGGTTTGGGGACAAATTGAGGTCATAGTTCAAGAACTAATAAAACAAAAGTAGTTGAAACAATGTTCCTAGATAAATTTGCATCTCAAAGGGTTGTTATAGGGTTTTGGGACAAATTGAGGTCATATTTCAAGAACTAATAAAATAAAAGTAGTTGAAACGATGTTCCTAGATAAATTTATATCTCAAAACATTGCATGCCCTTGCAAACCCTAAAAATTCATAATTCAAAACTTTTGACTATTTCTTTCAATATTATGGGATCTTCACATATTTTTTGTGAATAATTTTAAATGTACAATACTAGTTATAAGTTATCAATGGCAGTTGCCACTTTATTCAAGATGATGTCCTCTCATGTCCTCTCCCCTTTGTATTCCCTTAAAATTTTCAATACGTAGTGTTTTTCATAATAGAGTAGAGCTTATAGTTTATCTGGAACTCTACTTGCAGATGACTAATTACCCATCACTGCAAGGATTTTCGTAATCACTTCACTTCTAATAAAAGTTGAACAGAATATTTCTTTAAAACGTTGTTGAAACCTCAATTCATTTTCTTTAAACTTCCATATTTTGAAGGGATACACTGCTATTTAAAATCATTATTATTTACAATAATACTTGCAATAATAAAAGTATCTTCAACCAAAAAGGGTAGATTTGTTTTCAATGTATAACTAATATAACTCGTTTTATGAATATTATTTTCATAATAGATATAGTGACTACTAGTTAAAGCTCTTGACAAGCCCAACATGTAAATTGTCAATAATTTTTTAATCATACTCATGGGACTTTTGGCTGTGATGGACATGGATAAATGTATATGCAAAGCTTCATTAACTAAATATTCATATCATGTACAAACATGGAAATATATCACTTCAACAACAAAATTTGAAGAATTAATGGAAGCATCACTAAAAACAATATTCTCAGCATTTAACTAAATACCTTACAAACATCATCCATCATTGTCTATTTAAAACAAATCAGTGTTCATTTGTATTAATTTGTTCTTATTTGTCAAGCAATGAATGTTAAGGTTATTATCAGCAATGCACTGAGAAAAACGATGCTCTTACAACCAGTGGTGGAGGAGATCGTAAACTCTTTGTATACCAATAATAAAATAAACTCTTTGTATACCACTAATAAAATAAAACAGAAAAAAGATATTTACATTCACTTTTAATGTCAAAAAGAAAAAGAGTAACTTGAACACAAAAATTTAAACACAAGAAAAATAACCTTAAACAAAAAAATTTACATCCAAACTTGTTTTAATCCCCTCGGATAGATCTTGGGTTAAGCCAAATCTAAGCTAATTGAAAAATTATTCAAATTTGTTTTCATAGCATTTAATTAGGGTACAATATCCATTTGAGGCATCCATACTTGAACATAATGGGAGATGCAGACAAACCAAGGCGTGCAGCCCATTCTCTTCTTATGATTGTTAAAGGCTGCAGGCAAACCAAGACGTACAAACAATTATCTTGTTATGATTGTTAAAGGCTTACTAATCTAGCAAGTTAAATGATCAGAATTAACTTTTTAGGACTTGTCCTTGCCACTCCAGGTTGTTCAAGTGTTTTTATATACTCTAGTCTCGAAAGGGACCTAGTAAAAAAAACGAAAATTAAGGTTTCACCTAAGTAGGTGAAAAAACAAAAACAAGGTTTCATCTTTACAAGCATAACTTAGATAATAAGATTAAAAATTCTTAACAGCAATGGAGTTACCATACTTACTAAATTATATACCAGTGAAGAAAGGCTTATGTTCCTGGTCAGTACCAATAATCCCCCAATTCTGGACCAAACATGCCTGTTGAAAGGATCTCTCTCGAGTCCAACATAAGAGGGATAAACATAACAGGGATAAATCACAGAGATAATGCACAGTTCAGCTATTTCATTCTTTTAACATAGATAAACAGCCAGCTGCTCATAATGTTGAGTTAAAAATTTGAGATTGTTGCTATTAATAAAATAAAGCAGACACGCCTTTGTCATAGTCAGGTATGCTAAAAAGAAAGCAACAGAATAGTCAGTAAAAGGCTACAAATGTCAATGCAGTAGACAGAAAAGATATCCAAATCATCACTATTCTGGACCGATAATTTTGCAAAAGAACAGAAAAGCATCACAAACATGCAGACATGCCTTTATCATAATCAGGTATGCTAAAAGGAAAGCTACTGAATAGTCAGTAAAAGGCTACAAATGTCAACATAGTAGTCAGAAAAGATACTCAAATCATCACTCTTCTGAACCAATAATTTTACTAAAGAACGAAAAAGCATCACAAACATGTAGCATCAGTTATCCACCAGACTACTCCCGGGATTACAAATAAGAAGACTAGGACATGGATAAACATGTGGCTATCAGAGCTGCTCTCATATAGACGCAAACTTTCCTACTCCAAACCTACTGGTCTCAATCCTGTCACATAAAAGGAAAAGAAGTATGTTGGTCCAACATAAACTCGTACTTCAGTTGAAACCGATACTAGGAATTGCATTATAATAATAGCATTAGCAGTTTAGCACCCACAAGAAAAAATGTCTTTCATGTCAAAATGGAGAGAAAATCCAGTTTAAGCTTTGAAGTTCCCCCATATTAACCTTCCATTTTTCCAGCTCACTGGACCTGTGAAAAGAATAAGAGTACATGGCTATGTAGCCAATACACTAGACAGTCAAAAACATTTACATTGAACCTACAATCCTGAATTAATCCGAGACCCATGTCCAAAGTGTGCATGCAGTGATGTATACAAAAACGTCAGCATATTTGAATGGATCCTCAATATGGGAACTGTCATCTTTAGCATAATGGACCATGTAAACTCATTGCAATGGGAAACAGAATGTGCCTTTCCAAGTACGAGGGACACTCAATGTGATAAAGCCAGCTTTAATAAGTCATATGCTTGTCAGCATATGTTCGTTCGTCTCCTCAAAGATTGGAATCCATGACACTATGCCCCCAGATTCAATAGCTTGTATTTACTTCTCTATCAGGAAATATGCAAATCATCCAATTTTCAAAGACTATTCAAAGAGCTTCCTTAATCTGTTTGCTGCAAGATTTGCAGCTTTATTGGTTGGTTCCAGAACAAGCGCATACTGAAAATCTGTGTCAAGAGAAAACCATGTGCAAACAAATTAACAAGAAGGATGAGCAAATGAGATGTGACAAGTCTTCTTTATTCTTGGTAAGTCACTGTTCTAAAGAGATTTTGCCGCCAACAGTGTTATAGGAAAAAGACATTTTTCAGGGGCTATGTGGGAGCTGGGAAAACACGAGTATGAATCTCAAGAGAAATAAAAAGCGATGAAACTTGATTGAACCACCGGTTGACATCTCAGCCATTGTTTTATAATCATGAATCATTTGAAATATTCTAGAATGGACACATCATATTCTATCAACAAAGAGATTTTGAAAATGACTGCATGCTCAAACATTTACAATGAAATGCATCCAAAGTAAAATGAATGTATTTTGCATTCTGTAACACAGAAATACAAGACAAAAATTATTACCGAGAAATAGAAACTTCTCCATACCTTCAATAGCTTCCTTGTAGTAACCAAGCATCTCCCTTGCAGTCCCCCTTCTCAAATGTGCTTTCACATTCTGCAATACAAGGTAACAAAAGAGGTACTGATCAGTAGTAGAATCTTGAAATAGATCACTGCTGACATTAAGTCATACAGGTGGATAAACTAAACATCCCTCGTATCTAAACTAGTAAAACAGGATGCTGCAAGCAAAAGAATAATATCCAGTTCCCACTAACTAAAAAGAAAAAACAGAGATTGAGATACACACATACACAAAATAAAGAATAAAGAATACGAGCTTCTCTTGTACAGGTTTCATAAAATTTCTGTTTCAGCATAAATGAGTTCTCCAGAAAAAATGAAACACAATACAATCTATGTTGCACGGGGACCCGTCCCCCCCAAAAAAAACCCGCGTACCTTTAGTAAACTTACCCAAATTGTTGGGGACTTGGGGACTTGCTGGCCGTCCCCACGACGTTCCGGACAGATTTCAAGGATATTCCGTACAGATTTTGAGGATTTTCAGGGATTTTTTTGGGCAGATTTTGGGGATATTCCAAGCATATATCTTCAGTCTTGAAAATCATGGAAATTGATGATTGGACAATAAGAACATTTTTCCCATCCATTATTTTTGTATTGCATTGAATCTAAATCTATTGTAAAAGTTGTAGCTCAAAACATGGGTTTTGATTTGGGTTTTTGGTGATTTAAATATTGTATTTTCAGCAACAAGCAAAGTTTCCATGTCAAAAAAACAAGAAATGCAACATTTCAAAGGGTTGATCCTTATGGTTACTGCTCTTGTTCTTCTCATTTTTATGGTCATCTTAGCTTTTACATATTCTACATGGGTTTCCAGGAGTCATTCAATTATAGTGTTTCCACCATTCCAACCTCAAGCATTGTGAAAACAATCAGATAGTAGTGACTTCGATTGGCTACTAAATGTTTGAATAAATTCCTATTCAATCACCTTCTTAATCTGAAATATGAATCTAATCTCTTTACAGAACCAAAGTGTTTTATAGTGGTTTTCAACACAACCATAAAAATATGCAAAACCCTAAGTTGCACGAAACGGGGAAACGATACGAAGTTTCCAAAACAGGTACGATACGAAACAGGCCCTCAAAAAATGGAAACGTCGAGGGAAATGCCGGGGGAAACGCCGTATATAAAAAAAAATTNAAAAAAAAAAAAAAAAAAAATATATATATATATATATATATATATATATATATAGTTTAAAAAAAAAATAAAGCATTATATTGCAAGAAAAACAGAATGATACACATAAATGACATTTTAGAAGGAAAACCATGTCCATATTAACTCCCATAGATGATGAATATCATTCATTACATGATGCAAGTAGCAAAATCCAAAATTAGCCTCTTTATAGATGAGGCTTTACATCCAAAATCAGCCTTTATAAATGAGGTTGTATGTGCTGAAAATGAAAAAAAACATGAGCTAAAGGCAACTACAATTACATATCAATAATCATACTGATCTTCATCCTCATCATCAAAAATAGAACAAGATGCATGTTCAGCAGAACTAAAGCCTCGATGGGAAGAAGAGGCAACTTGAATTCCACTTCCACTTGCGTCATCATCAATATCAAGAGAAGAAAGAGAGAGCTCTAAGTCAAGGTTTTCTGCATCCACATCCCACTCTTTATGAGGTCCACTTGTATATTCTTCACCCTTGCAAGACACAAGGCAAAGGTTTGAATGCACATATACAAGATCCTCAGCCTTCTGCGATCCCAACCTGTTGCACTTCACTGAATGAATGAAACCATAGGTGCTCCAATTCTTTTCTGTTGATGAAGAGCTTGCCACTTCTGATAGAATACGAGTGGCAAGGCTTTGCAAATATACACCATTTGCCCCATGACAAGTCCACCATTTAATCGGGTCCATGGTGCTTCTCTCCTCCAAAGCTGACATGTCTGCAAAATCCTCTAATCCAGCAGCAAA
>ML777645.1:793269-814056 GCA_009831015.1 Picea engelmannii
ACCATAACACATCAGCAAAACAAAAACTACAGTTGGCTGTTATAAAACAGCAGAAATTAAAAGTTATGACAGCAGAAAACTTAGTGTCTTAGCTTGGTCAAAGACAGACCAAGAAGACTGCTGATAGGACCTGGAATTTCTACTACTCCATTGCTTTTTTATCATTTAGGCATTCTCTTTCTGATATGTCCCAACTGTCCAACCATTTCCTGCATTGTAATTCCCACGTATTCTTTCTTCTCTGCCAGATCTCTTCGCTGATTTGGCTGGGTATCCTTTCACTCTTGATTGCAACTATCTTTTTCCCGATATAGAGTCAACCTCCTTATCGCTTTTAATTCAGTAGGATAAAAACTATTTCAGCTAGCATGATTTCATTTGGTGTGGATGCCTTGATTCTGAAGCATGAGGTCATTATGTGTCTCTGTAGCTTCACTATTTGACTCCACTTGATTTTGGGTATGCTTGACCCCCATATCCCACAGCCATAAAGCGAAAAACAGCGTGATAAGTGTCTGGAATAGGGAACCAATTATTCTCCAGTGCCATAAATCCACTGCTCTACATTCGTTTCGCGAGAAAAAGGATGCCTTCCATCTGCCTTGAAGCCTCTTTCCCGAGCATTTCTCCAATTGAAGCTTCTCATTCTAGTCTGCCCAAGTACTTGTAGCTCAGTATGATTTCCAATGCATCATTTATGAACTTAATTTGAGCCTGCATCGTTTTCCTTCTCAGTGAGAATATAACCACTTGTTTTATCAATGTTGACCTCCATACTAAGCTCCTCGCAAAATGTCTCTAGCATTGCGAGGTGCTCTTACAAAATACTTTGTGTTCTTGCCACCAAGATGACATCATCTCCATATACTATATAGCAGATTTTGATAATTATCCCTACTATGTTTACACCCCTCTATTCATTGATCCATTTTTCTAATTTATCGATATACAACTTGAATAGAATTGGGGATAGCAGGCCATCACGTTTCACCCCAATATCACAATTAAACTCTCTAGCATGCCTCCCTTAATTTTGATTCTTGCTTTCCCCTATTCATATAACTTGTGCGGTGTTGCCCTCCACTTAGTCAGGACTCTTATCTCCACGAGTCTTTCCTAGAGCTTCTCCATTAGGACCAAGTCAAATACTTTCCTGAGGTCGATAGAGGAACACCATAGCTCTTCATCTTCATTGTCCCAAGTCTTCGCCACCATGTGCCTTAGGGTGAGAAAGTGGTCAATGGTGAACTTCTTTATTCTAAACCCTGCTTGGCCTTTTGTTCTTTTTTCATTTTCCTTTGCACATTTGCTATTTTTTCCTCTAATATCCGACCAATTAGTCTAGCAAAAATTGAATTGATAAATAATATTTTGTAGTTGCCTTAATTGTTCCTCCACCCCAAAAAATGGGAAGGATAAGGTTGGTTATCCATCTATCAAAAACTCTTACGTGATCATTTATTTCATTAGTGTTGATATGTGGTTGTTGAGACATTTCTACCCCCTCTTGAGGTGTTCTACTTGGAGATCCTCGATGTCCCTTGCCTTCCGAAGGGCCAAGCATTTGATCTCTTCCTCCACATCTCCCTTTGAAAATATTTCCTCACTAACCGTGATTTCCAAGGGCTTTCCTCTCGTTGTTATATTTTCATATAATTGTTCGGTATGTTGAGATTCACAAGAGATAAAGAGAATCAAATGGAACCAAAACAAACCCTAGCTCTGAAATAAAGAGAAAATAAACCAACACTACAACAACACAACTCTTGAAGAGAAATAGGCCAAGAGGCACAACTTGAGAGAGAGAAAGAAACCCATGAACAAAAGAGGGCACAAGACTTGATGGTGCCCTATGCAAATAACCATTATAAGAATGAAAAAAAATCACACGATGATAAATTACAAATGAGAGTTGTGTATTTGTCAGTATTCTACAAGGATGCATCCCCATAGGATGGGGGTCATGCCCCCCTTGCTTCCCACACTTTGAGGCGGAGCGACGCCTTGGGAAACATTTCTCCACACCCCCCCTTTTGGGAAATGCAGGGAAACACATGGGGAAATGTGTCCCTGGTGTGGGGAACATGTTTCTCAAAAAGGGAGGTGTTTGGGCACCGTCCCCCCTGTTAATATTATGGTAGTTGCGGGAGGTATTTACCTCCACATGTGAACCTGACGAGAATAGAAGACTCCGGAAAGCAAGAGAAAACCCTAATGAGTTGGCTAATAACCCTAGAAATCTTGTCGGCTCAAGAAGATAATTTATATTAGGTTATTAGCCTCCAAGAGAAGAAGTCGGCCTAAAATAATAATAATATATTGTATAGAAACATATCCAGAAGGAGAAGTCGGCCCCAGCAAATCTGGCAGAACCAGTATAAATACAGGGCACCGGTCCTCATTTGACACATCTCAAAATTGTAGACAGCAACTGGTGTGCACTGCAGTTCCCAGTTTGGTGCGCACGTGTGGAGGAGAGCTGCAGGTGCAGCTGCTGCAGCTAACAGTCTCAGTGTTGGCTTGGGCTATCTCTTGGCTAGGGTTTGGACTATCTGATCAGCTATTGTTGGTGCGTTATCCTTGGATGAAGATGCGCTACACCTTGTTTGGCTATCTAGCCTAGGTTTTGCTTCCAGAGTAATTTTCAGTCAAGGTTAAGGTGCTCGGAGGGTGGCTTCGGCCTATGGTTGGGTGACGAGGGTATCGTCAATGGTAAAACGAGCACACAATCTTCTATATTCTAACACCACCCCCCCCCCCCNTTTTTTGTCCAACAACCCATTAAGACAAAACAAAGATAGGGGATTAAGCTTTGAGGATTTTGTAACGTTGGTAATTAATAGTAATATTAAAATCTTAAAGTAGAAGTTGACATCCTCCTTTATCTTACCTTTTCTATCTCTTACCTTAGCATTCTCCTTTATCTTCCTTTTTTAATCCTTCTATTTAAATTTTTAACATTGCTATTAATTCTTTCAGGATGTTTGAGAGTGGTTCCAAACTCATTGGACTTCATATGGAGAAAGTAGAATTTCATAATTCAAAATTCAGTAAACTTAATAGTTTATAGGATTTTAGGATTGGCAGGATTGTAGTGTTTCCATTGGATTCTATCATCTATGAGGGTATGGGATTGGCATTAAGCAAGACCACCAAGCTATGGGATTTTGCATCATGTAATCATCTATGAAAGTTAATATAGACATCGGACCCCTATATTAGGGACCCCGACGTACCCCCTGTTAGTTTTAGGGATAGCTCGGAGAGGTACTTCTGCATTGGCGGTGCCTAGCATGCGAAGGTGTTCGAGCAACACTCTCTAGATAATAACTTTATAAAGTGCTTTTACATTTAATGACTTAAAGTGACTTTATATAAAGTTGAGTGACTTAAGTGATTTAAGTCATCTCAACAAGAGATTAAGTCACAGTCGTTGATCTCAAGAGATCAAGATCAGATCTTGATCGTTGATCACTTTGGAGATAGGGTTTTAGTCATTAGGAGATTATAAAAGCATATCTAAGGAGAGTGAGAGGCACACAATGAGTGCATAGGAGCAAGAGGGAGTCTTGCTCATGTACTTGTGTCTGAGTGGGCAAAGCTAAGGAAGTGTTCAAAGGCACAACAAGGAGATCGCAACAAAGTGGGCTAGGCTATTGTTGCATTGTAATTCCTCTGATGGGCCATTATCCCAGGACGGGAGCCCAAGATTTTTAGCAATAAAATCAAACTCAGAACTAGTTTCCCCGCAAGGGTTTTCCCACGAGTGTTTACCCGAAATCTCTTGTGCAATGTGTTATTGTTTTTGTTGTTTATGCTTCCGCTTATTTTCATTGAGTAACCTAGCTGTGCTTTAATTCAATACATTTGTTTTGCTCAGAATTAACTGCCAGGTGCTAGGTTTTGGAATTTCAACATGATATCAAAGCTTCGACTCTGACAAGGAAGCCAATTTGCATAGACGAGATTTCACAGCAAGAATTGCAGTCTGTGGGAATTTTTATTTAAAGTTTGCAGACTGAAGCTACGGGTAAGAGATAATTACAAAAAAAAGAGAAATATTACGCATCGCACGGTACAGATCCATACGACGTACGAATTGTTGTTGCAGAAAAATGAAATATAGGCTGAGATAGTTGTGGATAGCACAGTCATAGTATATCCGTTGAGACAAAGGTAGCGAATATGTAGATCACGTGAGCAGAGTAAGTCTAGAGGTGGCTGCTGAAGACACGGGCTGCCAGGTCGTGGTTGACAGTGCAAAAGTAACAGCGCGTAGGAGAGTGTTGTTGGCAAAGGTAGCAACAGTCGAGGGACTGTTGTGGATCAGGTGACGGCCACAAGGAGAAAAGAGTCGTCGAGAGGGAGGATTGGTGGTCGACCTTCTATTTTAGTGAAAGCGTCACCAAAGAGGGAGCAACCATCAGAGGATCCAGTGGCATAATCAACAGATTGGTGAACGCAGGCACTGGCAGCAAAATCACAGTAGTCCACCCGGGAATCAACTGTTGTCGTGGAGAAACGTGGGTCGGTTGGAGTGGTTGTGTACGTGGAGGTGAAGCGTCGAATCGAGTGGAAGTTGTCAACGGAGGACTGAAGCAGTTGGGGGACGTAGAAAAAGCAACCAACAAGAAAAAAAAAAATCCACGCAAGGGGGCACTGAAGGCAATCGCCAGCTGCTATGGTCGGGCTGGGTCAAAATAGTTGGGGGTTGGGTCCTAAAAATCAAACTTGAGATGAGGTGAAAAGACTGGAAGGGGGGTAGGAGTTGCGCGCAGTAGTCACCGGAAGTAAGGTTGCGGTCCAAGTCAGCGCAGGGGACTGTGACAACCGCGAGCAGGCCCAACAAGACATCCGCGCAGCCCATAGAGGTATGGGCAGCACCTGGGCAGCGTGCAGACTGCCCAGAAATTTTCAAGCATCCCCAAAATTGTCTAAGCAGCAGGCCCGGGCAGCGGGCAAGTAGCTTAGGTAGCAGGATGAGATAGTCGGGCAGCGCCTAGGGCTCTAGGCAACCCATAAAAGACCCGAGCAACAGCAAGAGGCTATGGGTATCCCCGAGCAAGGGTCTGGGTAGCTGACAGCGTGACTAGGAAGCAAGTTCAGGCAGTAATTTTTTGTTGTGGACAGTGGATCATCTCGCCATATGATGGGAATGAGGTCGATGTTCCTTAGTGTTTCAGAGAAAGACTCAGACTGTATGTGAGAAGTGGAGCTAGCACCATGCATGCAGTGAAGGGGATTGGATGCGTCAGATTCCAGCTAGAGTCAAGAGTTTCTCTAGAGGAGGCAAGAGTGATGTATGTCCCAGGGCTAAAGGTAAATTTGCTCTCAGTCTCAGCCTTCGAGGACATGGGATATGAAGTTACGTTCGCGAATGGACAGGTACTCATTTTCAGAGGGAGCAGATACCCAGGATGCAGCAATGAGGCTTGACATCAGGGAGGGTATGATGTACAGGGTGTTGGGATAGCCTGTAGTGGGGTCCAAGGGGATCTTGGATCATAGATCAGATCAGAGTGCAGTGGAGGTAGCAGGAGGGTCGTCTAGTTCAGAGGGAGCAGCTACAACAACAGCAGATTTGATGGGGTCAGAGATTGATCCAAGAGGAGGTTATTCCAGAAGTACCTTCCTCGCTAAGAGGGAGTGGTTGTTTTTGGGATAGCTCGGATAGGTACTTCTGCATTGGCGGTGCCTAGCATGTGGAGGTGTCTGAGTGACACTCTTTAGATAATAACTTTATAAAGTGACTTTACATAAAGTGACTTTATATAAAGTTGAGTGACTTAAGTGATTTAAGTCATCTCAACGAGAGATTAAGTCACAGTCGTTGATCTCAAGAGATCAAGATCAAATCTTGATCATTGATCACTTTGGAGATAGGGCTTTAGACATTAGGAGATTATAAAAGTAGATCTAAGGAGAGTGAGAGGACACAATGAGTGCATAGGAGCAAGAGGGAGTCTTGCTCATGTACTTGTGTCTCAGTGGGGCAGGGTAGAGGAAGTATTCAAAGGGGAAGCAAGGAGATAGCAGCCAAGTGGTCTAGGCTATTGTTGCATTGTAATTCCTCTGATGGGCCATTATCCTAGGACGGGAGCCCAGGATTTTTAGCAATAAAATCAAACTCATAATCATTTTTCCCGCAAGGGTTTTTCTAGGGGTGTTTACCCAAAATCTCTTGTGCAATGTGTTATGGTTTCTGTTGTTTATGTTTTCGCTTATTTTCGTTGAGTAACCTAGCTGTGTTTTAATTCAATAAATGTGTTTTGCTCAAAATTTACTGCCAAGTGCTAGGTTATGGAATTTCAACACCACCATCCCCCATAAATTTCCCTAAAAATTGGGAGTGGTTCCCATATGTCTCCCATGTGAAGCTCAAACCATTTTCAACATTATGATCCTATACGATACACTTTTGATGTTGTCCCACATTTGAACAAAAGGAGGGGCTCAAGGGATAAGGACGTGCACTCATTACAGAGGTGTCAATCCATTTGGAAATCGCATTCTTATTTCAACGCAAAATATGGGGGTAGGGTTCATAGTCAAGATCGAACCTCATAAAGTCAATGTTACAAACGTGGCATGCACCTTGTATGGTAAGGATGAAATGGTTGATCAAGATAAATTTCACTTCCTTTCTACCACCCACTTTCATGGAAAGCTCCTCTTCTAAAGGATGCATGGATGATTTGAGACAACTCAAAATCTTTATGATTCACAATATGATGGACTACAATTGGTTTTATGTGGAAACACCAGTGTAAAGCTACACTTAATGAAGAAGCATTTCTACTTAGCGTAGGGGAATTGAGGGTTTTAAGCAAGGGTTGACTTTGCTTATTAAAGTCAAGTACAATGTCTTCCATCGAGATGTTGAGTCCCTTCCTCTTTTTGAGATTTATAAGGGTCAACGAAAGAATTGATGGAGCCAAGTCTCACCCAAATTTTGAAATAGCTTCCTCACAAGTGCCATAGGGAGAGGTAGGTCTAGTGCACTAGAGAGAAAGTGAAAAACCCAAGCACAAATGTGCCTCAAAGAAAGATGCCAATCACAAGTGAGAGCACCAAAATTAATTGCCCTTAGGATTATAAGAATTTGTATTTCAAATCAAGAAGATCAAAAGATGTGAGGAATTGACTTTTATCCTTTACATAAAGTTTCATTACAATTTACAATACCCACAAATGGTTATGGTGGTGGTTTAACCACAACCCCTAAGCTCAACATCTAACTACTACAATGATTACATGTCCCTAAGATACGAAGTGACCATTATACAAATATCTAAAGATCATAAATATTATCAAAGTGTTAATATTTCAACATCCCCTCCTACTAACCAAGGGTATATTGGGGGAATTTAAGAACCCAGGGCTGATTAAATTTATTCCCAAGAACTTTGCCTATGATACTATCAACTCGTGGACATTGATTACACTAGTCAATGTGTATTATAAGCAATATCTTTCCAAGATCTTAGTCTTGACAACCCAATGGGTTGCAAAACGTATTGTTCGACTTGATCAAACAAGATTTGCAATATCCCAAGAACTCTGCCTGGGATACTATCAACTCATGGACAGTGATTACACTAGTAAATGTGACTTATAAGTATCTTGCCAAGGTCTTAGCATTGATGAACCAACACTTTGATGCATATATTGTTCAATCAAAGCAAAAAAGATTTACGAAAATAGTTTTCACTCCTTGGGTGTGTGTTAAATGGGCAATGCAATCTAGTTAACAAGGTCTCTTGCTGAAAATTGGTTGGGGTTCGACACAAGATTTAAGTCGATGGTGAAAAGCTTGTTTCCCAATGCTTCTGCCTTTGCTTCTTTCAATGGTCTTTTATCACACAAAGTTTTCTTACATAAATTATTAAATTTACCAAGTAGTACTTACTACTACTCTCTTGCGCCTTACCTTTATATTTTCATTGTTGATGCTCTAGGTTATCTTTTGGATGGAGCCCAAGATTGAGTTAGGAGAATTAGCATACTAGGCTAAATAATCATTTTGTTCATGGTGCTCTCCTTACCACGGAGCTTTCACATGAGTTGGTTGATAGGGCGCTTGAGTGTTTGGACGTTTTTGCATTTGACTAGGGAAATGGTAAGTGATCACAAGTCCAAGTTAATCAATGTTGAGGACCAACTACAATGGTTGCACTACCCTTGGCAATGTATGAAGGATGGTGATATTGTTTGCTCCCTAAGAGTGCCATTTGGTGTTAATTTCGTGCATTTCTATGTAATAATGGTGCCTATGAAAGCTCCAACATAAATTTCAAGGCTGGATGTACAAAGATTATTTCTCGCCTGATAAACTTATCATTCTTGGCAAGATCCTTCGAGCTAGCCATGTGTATTATCTCTCATGTTGGTTCCTTTCTACAAGTACAAGTATGTTTGGCAACTTTGAGATCTTGTTATGAAGTTTTTTCTGGTCTAAATTTGGTGTTGACAAGTTGCTTCCAATGGTAACTCGGAACATATGTGCATTTGCCCAAGTGTTAAAGTGGTTTAGGATTGATTCATATCAAACTATAGGGGGGGCATCTTTTCTTCTAAATGGGTAGTGAGATGCCTAATCCGAGAGGAACTGTGGAAAGTGCTTCTTAGACACAATCTTTCATAGGAAACATAAACCAAAGTGATGTGATTTAATCCCGCTAATTTCAATATTGGCAATATAAATACACCTATGTTGCAAAAAGTTTGGGAACCATACAAACAAGTCACCTCTGCTCTCCCCTGGCAATGGGATGGCTATAGAATAGGGCTTCGACAATGCTTCACACACTATTTGGTCTTAGAAAATACAGAATTCAACCATATCCCACATGGACAGATACCTTCCCAAAAGACTCACTAGGAAAGAGGTTTTCTATTGGAGGGACTTTTAGGATGTGGGCATAAGAGCATGAAAGACTAGGCATCATGCCTTACTTAAGGTTGGACTCCTACACTTTGGCCATCTTGCCATTCAAAAAAATCAACAATTAGATTTGTCTAATGACTTATAAGCTAAAGAGTCACATTTCAAGGCCCATTTGGTAGCATTGGCTATGGTGATATGGCAAACCCATTTGGATTTATAAGCCTTATCATTTGTATCAAGACTTCTATACACCATCTTGCTTCCAATATACTATGAATAGGGGTTTTTTTCACTCATATCAAGAAGCTATGTGGGTGAATGCCCTTCAGACAATATTATATTTTACTCTCCTACAAATTTAGAGTGTTGCATGGCTATTGATATACCAGGGTTTGTCATCCAAGGAATGATCATTGCAGACGAGCTTCGCAAATGAAGCATGCCCTCATTGTGGCAGGCTAAGTCACTTGGTTCCAGTTCGAGTTCAAGTTTAGCAACCTTGAAATTCAACAGTAAAAGTTTTGGTAAAAAATTTGACATTAAGTTCTACATACTATAAAATTTGAAAATTAAAAAATATATATAATAAAATTCAATGTGTTCATTATATACATATAATAAAAATGAAAATAATGTTGAGATTATGTACCTTGGGAAGTGTTCCCCATGTGTTTGTGAGCTCCTAAACACATGTGGGAAGTACTATGTACTTTGTTCCTTGCACTTTATGTCTAATTTCACTTTGACTTAGGAGATTTAAGTCAAAAGTGAAATTTGGTCATTTTAGCCTAAATGACTATTAATTCACTTTGTGGGTGAATTAGGAGACATAAATTGAACATAGGGAACTTAACCCAAAGTGGGTTTGAGAGTGAGATTATTATGGGATGATCTCAACCTTTGATTGGACATGAGATGGGATGATCTCATCCGTCCATATTTTAGGTTTCCTTATGGGGGTTCAAGAGGGGTGCAAAGGGAAAAGGAGAGCTCAATTCACTCATTTGTTCACTTGGAGAGTTTGAGAGAGAGCATGAAGATGAGGTTGGAGGCTAGAGTTGAGGAAAGCTTGGGCGCTTCTATCCATGGAGGCAGCCACACAGCTTAGACCCTCATTTATTTGTTGGAGTTGATCTTGCTTGGAGGAGGGCGCACTGACAACAGGGAGGACTTACAGAGCTCAGATTGCAATGAGGACAGTTTCAGTGGAGAGCTACAGCACATATTCAGAGTACTGTGGGAGGGTTTCTCCATCAGAGCTTCCATTCAGCAGAGCGCTTCATTTCAGTAGTCTTGGCAACTTGTGAGAAGGGTGCACCATCCTAGGGCGCATCTTCTTCATTTGGACTTGTGTTTCAGCTTGGTTCAAGCTACTATTGTATCAAGTTCATCTGTTTATTGTACTTGTTGTATTCCACTTTCTATTCTCCACATATATACACTCATATTCCAAACAGGTTTTCCCTGGGGGGGGTTTATCCAGGGTCATGTTGACCAAAATTACCTATGTTCATTTTCATGTATACTATTGTTTAGAACGGCATTATTTCAGCTCTAAAAGATCTCTAGGTGTGTTATATAGCTTATGGTATGCATGTGCTAACATCTTGTGACAAAACTACATGTTAGACCACCTATATGGCCTATGTAACCGTAACAGAACAGCAAAAAAGTTACTGAACAGTTAGCTGTTATAAAACAGCAGCAAACCCTTGTTTGATAGTTGAAACTTAGAGCCAACTTGAGGTCAAAGACAGACCTAGTTGGCAGCTTGTTAGGACCTGGAAAATCTTCAAATAACATGCCAACATGATGAAACATATATTTCAAAAACACATCATCTTGTTCAAAATTTAAAAACATGTTCATAACAGTGTCAAGTGTCAACATGGCAAGGAATGTTTCTTCTCGCCATCTTTGATGTTTGAAATGGCTCATGAATATGCTAAAAGTTGAATAAGCTTGAGAAGTTGTGATGATGCGGACTTAGCCAACATTGTATAATTTATATTTGGTTATGCACACTATTTATAATGAGCTTTTACTGGGATGTGATAATTTTAACAAATTGCATTAGTATTTTCTTGCATTTTTAGGAGTTCATAGGATAATAGTATATGGTGTTCCAAGTCCTTCTAAGCTTTTTCTAATAGAATTTTTTGAGTTTGTTACAATTTGAGAGATTTCTAGTGTCTTTTTACAATAAACTACCAAATCAATAGGTAAAAAAACCATTCAAATTTTACCATTTGTTCACAGAGACAAAAGACCACCAATTGCACTTTATGGCAAAGCATCATACAGTCGATTCACCACCACACTGTAGACCAAACCGACATGCAGCAACCAATCTTGTTGAGGTTTGTTGTATTGTTCAACTTTAACTGTTAATCTTATAAGCCATCTTTGCCTTTCCTTCACTTACACCCACGATTGACCAATCTTGCTTAGGCTTACAAACAATTTAATAGCTTCAATACTCTATACCTAGGGGCTTTATCAAGAGGATTGAGCACTTCCATAGATGGCATCCTCCATGAATTTCTACCACTCTTTTTATTTATAAGCAATCTAGTAATCCCATATAGTTTGTACAGTAAATTATAGATGATGATAATGTTGATGATACGGTAGCTGCAGGAGGTATTAACCTCCACGTGTAACCTTTGACAAGACTAAAATATGCCAGGAAGCTAGAGAAACCCTAAACGTTGGTTAAGAACCCTAGAAGACAAGTCAGCTCAAGAGAATATTTAATATTAAGTTAATAGCCTCCAGGAAGAGAAGTCGCCCAGTTAAGTGACTTGGAGCACTATAAATAGAGGGCGCTTGAGCTCATTTGTCACACTCACTCTCACGACTTCATAAGGACTAGTGGTGCGCATAACTGGAGGAGAGTTGCACTTGCTGCAATGGTGACTTGATCTTTGGTTTATGGTTTGGATTCTCTGCTTGGTACGCTACCTTGGTTGGCTATTGGTTCTAGTGTTTGCTTCCAAAATTATTCTATCTGTCAAGGTTAAGGTGCTCGGGGGTGGCCTTGTGCCTATGGTTGGGTGACAATATAGTGATATTGTGTATGGTGAAAATGAGCACACCTATTATTTCAACAGATAACTCATTGAATCATGGCTTGGTTGTCCGATAATTGTACAAGTTGGAGAAAACAAACCCATTTGAATTCAGGCAAATTTTTTGAGTTTGATTTCCAGTTCGAGTTCGCTTTCAAATTCCAATACGATTTTAAACAAACCCATTTGAATTCAGGAGAATTTTTTGAGTTTGATTTCCAGTTCGAGTTCGCTTTCAAATTCGTCGAACAAGAACGAATTTGTTCAACTTCCCTTGAAATTCGGTGAATTTCGAATTTCTTTCTTGAAATTCATTGAATGCAATGACTTAGGTGGCAGGGTTGAGACTGATAACCACATCTTTCGGAGCTACAAGCATGATCACTGTTGGGACTTTGTATGAGACACTTAGCATAATCTCCTCTTCAGTAGGATTTTCTAGAAAACTTCTGAGCCATTCGTGGTTTTTTTTTGTCAACACCCCTTTCCTGCACATAATGTTGTGGGCCATTTCCCATCATTGATCTGACAGGAAAGGAAGATCTTGGTTGTTCCTATTGTCAAGGCTTTCCCCTTTTCAAAATCCCACAAGCAATGTTGGATCATCGATCCCACAGGCAGGAAAAATCCTGGTTGTTCGCAGCTTTTTCCCTATCAAGACTTCTTGCCTTTGTCAAATGTCGTGAGCCCTCTTCAACCGTCAATCTAGCTAGCCAGGGAAATACTGGCTATTTGCGGCTTTTTCCCTTCAAAGCCTCTCCACTTTATCAAATGGCACGAGCCCTCTTCAGTCGTTGATCTAGAAAGTGGGGGCAATCCTGGTCGTTCATGGCTTTTACCCTTTGGGGCTTCTCAACTTCAGCAAATGTCGCAGGCCATCCTCAACCGTCAAATTGGTGGGAAGAGGCAAGCCTGGTTGTTCACGGCTTTTCTTTTCCTTTCTGACCCCTGTTGAACTGACAAACACAACAAAGCATTGCCTACTGTAGATCTTCCCCAACAGGGAAAATTTTAAGGGCTAAATTCCATGTTTTTTCCAAAAAACGATTCGCCAATTTCCATTTTTTTCTAAAAACGATCCACCCAAATTCTATAGTGTAAAATTGTTTTACTCTAAAAATCGCAAGAATTTTCTAGAAACTATAGACATTCCTTAAAAATTTGAATATTTTTACAAAAATATTGCCAAACATTTTATAGATAGTATTTCAGGAATTAATAAGATTCGCCAAGGTTTCTACACTATAAGGTAAGTACGGATCCTTAAAATTGTGCTTACTCCCCAACAGAATGAAGGATAAATATAGATTTACCCTTAGGCTTACACATCAGGTGCTTAGCTTTCTTCAGAAGGGGCTTTTTAGAGAATAATACAATGACTATGAAGACTTTGGGAGGGGTGCTCTAAGGGTACAACAAAGGTATTTATCATGATTCATTACATATAAGTTATATATGTTTAGCGATCATGATTTGTTACTTATATCCTAAGTCACAAGATACGTCCAACCCCCCCCCTCCCCCGTGTCGCGTATCCTACGTGTCGAACAAGATATGTGAAGACATGTGTCTGACACGTTCCAAACACATGTCCGACACTTACCCTCAGTGTGTCCCGAAAATAGGACATGTATCATGCATAGAGAAGGACTTGGGCTCATGTTTTCTCATGCAAGTTGGAGTTGTGAGGTGTTTTGGTGTGCAACAAAGGGTTATTTTGCCTTACTAATGCTATTTAAAGAGGTCCCCACCCCTTCCATTTCACCCACCCTAGTAATTAATGGTAATGTTAAATTCTTAAAAGTGACATTCTCCTTTATCTTTCATTTTCATCCTTTTACTTAAATTTTTAACATCACCATTAAGTGTTTCAGGTGTTTGAGAGTGGTTCCAACCTCATTAGACTTCATATGAAGAAAGTAGAATTTTAGGTCCCATTCAAAATTCAGCAGACTTAACAGTTTTCAAGATTTCAAGATTGGCAGGATTGCAATGTTTCCATTGGATTCTATCATGTATGAGGGTATGGAACTAGCATTTAATCAAGAGAACCAAGCCCTTTATGTACCTCGATGTTGGTGGCATTGATTTTTGAACTCTTTTGTCATGACCCCAGTAAAAATGTACCCTTCACTCAATTATAAAGTCTTATGTTGATCTCTTCTCTATCATCGTGTCAGGTGACTTAGTGGTGTATGTGCACACCAACCTCCGTATTATATACAAGCAGAGAGAAGAGTGGTTGAAGGGAAAGACAAAGATGTGGGACGTGTTTCCTAATGATATGGGTTCGAACAACAGTGTTGAGTTGGCATTAGCCAACTTGGATCTTAATGAACTAGTCCTAGAGCCGGTCACTTTTGATGATGGTGATCCTCTTGAGGGGTCATCCTCCACATCAACAAATGCACAGATTGCATTGGATATAGGGGAGGAGGATGGAGGAGAGAGCAGTGGTAGTGATGTCAATCTTGATGATTTTGACATGGAGGACTACTGACAGTCACGACTCATGAGCTATGAGATTCTTCCATCTACGGTTCTAGTATCTACCCTATGGCTATTGTGTATCTGTCATTGGCATCCCCACCTATAGTATCAATGACTCTAACTCGGTATCTATCTACATTGTAATTTGATTTTGATGACTTAATGAGATTGAGAATGTTGCAGCTTATGGTTCTAATTTCTTGTGTGTTCAGTGTTTGTAATTTGATCATCATTGATGTTACAATGTATTATGTTACATGCTTTGTATCAAGTAAATCTTCTAGTTTCTAACAAAATATGAATCTTTGTCTATATTTCATTTTTGTATCTGTAATTTTCAAAAAAAAATCATATATATATATATATATATATATAAACGTGTCCTCTGTGTCCTGTGTCCCCGTGTCTGGTGACTTAGCTTATATATGTTTAGCGATCATGATTTGTTTAGTGAGCCTGGAGATGCAGTGTAACTTATATTCTGATTTCACCCTTGAAATATCGAATCTATATATTTTTTTCATGGAAAAATAAATTGCCCACGGAGTTAGCTCAACTGGTTGTCGCCAATGTTGATGGGCATTTTGCTAGTTCCATGCCAGCACATCCCTAGTTCGAATCAACATGGGTGAGGCGCACTGGTCTACAATGTGTAAGCATCCCTTGGGGAAATACGAATTTCATCGTCACTGAACTCAAACTTGAACCTGAACCATGTGACCTAGGTACCATCTCAGCCAAGTATAGATGACTCAACAATATTGGAAGACTAAAGCAGAAAATGGCAATATATAGCATACATAGTACATACAGTAAGTAGTAGCACCACTGCCCTGAGATTGAGAAAACAACAAATGGATTCAGGGCTTTTGCATCTCTAAATATTTCTCTATCTGAAGAAAAGAAGGTACTACAGGAAGTGGAAGGAGCAACAGGAATAAGATCATTATACACACAGAATATGATGTTTTACAAAGAATAAGATGGAGGAAAATAAGTTTAAAAAAAAAAATTCAAGAATAATGGATTTTGTCTTCACCAGTTTGTCAAGGCCAACTGCCATCATATAAAGCAATAATATGATACTCTTTACAAGAATGAGACAAAAAGAATGTTTAAAAAACAAACTGAAGCATCAGAGAAAGGAATTTGTCAAAGTTCACCTTTTTATCAAGGTCAATTGCTGCAGTGCAGTCTTCCTCTGCTTGCGCAAAACTGCAGATGTGAAAATACTAAGAATGTGCGGGAAGCATGATTCGATTAATATAAAATACAGAACTAAGAATATCTTGAATACATGCCATACCTTCCTAGCTCTAAATATGCTGCAGCACGGTTACTGTAGTAAGTTGCATTCTTTCCATTTAACTTGATTGCTTCTGAGTAGAAATTGATAGCCTTTTGCCACTGTTTATCCTTATAAGCAGCATTACCCTGTACAAAAGATTCAAAATGGCCACCTTCCTAAGCGAATAAACAACAATACATGTCTAGAACATGTGCATTTCACCATGTACGCTAAACATGACTGGATACACAACAAAATGCTAGTGAGTTAAATTTATATTTTATTTGATTTACATATCACCAAAGCCACCAATAGAGGGTTAGTAATTAGTCAAATTAAAGGTCAATTCCCTACAATATCAAAATGCAAGAAAACAATATTTTCTACAATATTTAATGCCATCATACGAAGAAAGGGATAGAAGTCCCTTAGGAAATATCACTTCCATCAAGATCCACTTTCCATATCACTATTAACCAATGTTACACTTATTATTATCGGGAATTTATCGCCGGAGGTCCAAAATTGAAATTATCAGCAATATCGGGGAAAATATCGGAAATTATAGGGAAACTTCAAAAAAAAATACAAAAAAATCATTTTTTTAACTTCTAAAGCAACATCAACATCAAACAAACATGTTGTCACATAAATATGAAAATAAAACTGCAATATAAGATGTATAAGATGTCAAGTGGTCCAAACATCGATATTAAAATATGATCTGTCCTGAGTCATAATTCCTGATAGGATAATACAAAATAACATCAAAACAAAAATAAATGTATTTCGTGAGATTATCATCATGAGGCATCTAGATACTCAGACACGGATTGACTCAAATCGATCTGATTTCAATGGCTCGGTTTACTAAAAAATACATAAAATATTTAAATTTTAATGAAAAAATTATATTTTAAAGATTTCAAACCATGATTCCAAAAAATTATTGAAATTTTGAAAGAAAGCATTATGAAGATTACAAAGATAAAAACAAAAAAAATTGCTATAAAACTGATAAATCTGCTAAGAAATGCACAAATCTATTGCAGATCTACCAAATACCTGCTAAATTGAACAAATTTCTGTTCTTTCTTCCCACAAACAACAAATTACAGAAAATTACCTATCCAATTTGTCAAATCCCAACAAATTACTTGCTAGCATTCAAAAATTTCAGTCATACTGACCAAATCTGACTGCTAATCGATCGAATTAAATGAAAATGTAGAGAACTCTAGCTCCTGGGCATCCCTACAAGTTGTACAGCCCTGCAATTTTTTCCTCACATGCCCTATGGCTGATTTCTTGTTCTTGTGGCTGATGTACAATCGTTAGCAACTTTCCTTACAACCAATCCATATGTTGTACAATGGGTGCTATACTGCCATACAGCGGTTGGGATGGACAACCACTTTACTGTGGCTGAATGGCTAATCCATACGATGGCTCCTCAATCAAAAAAAACAATTTGTCTTCTCTTAAAAAAATCAATTGTTTTTTTTCTTTTGATTTTCTGGACACTCCTATTAAAAAAAATCAACCTAGCTTTAAATTTGACAAAAATAACCTAGCCCGTCTTTAAAAACCAAAAAAATGAGCAAAGAATTTGTCTCTTTTTCAAAAAACAAACCCAGTTTAAAAAAACCGCAAACAAAATATAGTTAGCTTTCTTTTCCCAAAAGCCCTTTGGTTTCTCAATAAGTATTGAACAACAGTACCTCATCCAAAACTTATCAATGTAGTTCCTAGGCCTTCAGCCACTTCCACTTCACTAAGGCTCTAATAATATATCACAAAAAGAAACCGAACACAAAGAAACCAGGAACATGGAAGAATTTGGAAGAGAAATACTTCTTAGCTTATGAAATCAAGAGATCACATATCCTTTTATAGTAAGGAATAAAAGAAACCCTAACTGCATAATCCCTAGGTGCATGAACCTTAAAATGACTTGAATATTATTTAAGTCATTAATACAACACCAAAGCATTATTTAGACTATGTCAAAAACTGACTTTATTGATATGCCTAATTTTATAGTCTAGATAAGCATTATTAACTAGATGATTGTAACATTCATGACTTTGAGATCCAAAAGACTGTGGAATGATACTTCTTTAGTTACTTGAATGTTGAATTTTAGCTACCCTAAAGCCTTTATCTTCTAAAGCAGAGATGGAAAGTAAATTCTTCTTTAAGTTCTGAACAAATAAAATATCCTTAATTAAAAGACGATTACCTGAGTCAAGTTGTGGAGAGGCTTCTCCAACGCCTTTGACTGCATGCTTGGAATCATCCCCAAGCTCCACTTGAAGGGATGAGCTCTTTTCTGTCAGATTTGAAAGAGAATTTCTGGATCCAGTCATGTGCTTGGAAGCACCGCTATCTATGAACCAAGTGTCACTCCCTTGAGTGATGGTTCCTGTGAGTGCTGAAACAAATACAAATTCTTCATCCTTTGACTTGTGATCTTCAACTTCTGCTGTATGTGCATGGTGCTTCTTCTTTTTTCCCTTTTCATGTTTATGAGGGCATTGTGAGGCATAATGTCCCGTCTTCTTGCAGGCGTAGCATCTGATATTTGACGCATCCTTCATGTCGTGTGGTTTCTTAGACTTCTTCGGGCTGCCTTCTTCCCTTTCCTTTCTCTTCTCTACTTGGTCAGCAAGTGCCTGATTTTCATCATCATTAGTCTTTTGTGATTTGGATATCAACCTGGATTCCTCTTGGGTGCAGTGTGCCCATAGCTTGTTGAACTTGGGAAATTTGCTTATGGTGCAAATCCCTTGAACAAATGGATCCCAAGAGAAGGGAAATCCATTGAGTGTAGTAGTCACGAGTTCAGCGTCTTCTACTGGATCTCCAATGGCTGCTAACTGGTCCTTGATTTGTGAGATCCTCATAAAATAGTTGGCTACTGTTTCTGACTTGTTCATTGTCACATTTCTAAGTTGATGCCTTAGAGTAAGCTTTTGACTAGTATTCTTACTTTCATAAAGTCTGGTTAGGGCATCAAACATTTCCTTTGACATCTTCAGTTCTGATACATTAGGTATTAGATGATCCTTTATTGAGTCTGTCAAGATCCTCTTAGCCTTGACCTCATTCTTCCTGAACTTTGCTTTGGCGTCTTCTTCTTATGGTTCTGGAAGTATCTGCTTGATATGATCCAATAACTCATTCTCTTCTAGAATGAGGAGAACTATGTGCTTCCAGGATCTGAAGTTATCTGCTCAATCCAATCTATCTTCAACTCTCATGTTGGTTGACATTTTTCGTTAGTAGAAACCCTAGCACTGAAAAACCTTGATTTTTCAAACTTCACCAAACTACACGCTAAGGATTTCAGGGGGTGTGCTAGGGTAGAGCGCATTGCTCTGTGAAAGAGTTATCCCCAACGACCTTGGGATAGTGCTCAACGAGCTTGACAAAGTATTGCAATTGCAAGGTACTGCTGTAGCAATCTTCCTTCAAGTGATCAAACTGTTCTGAAAGTAACCAGCTCTGATACCATGTTAGATTTTCTTTATTTACAGAGCATTAGAGTTACCAGTGTTCTTTTGCTTTGTTACCATTAACTTATATATATCATGTATTGAGCAATAGCAGCATAAACAAGAGACAAAAGAACACAAGAGATTTATCCTGGGAAAACCCCAAATGGGGGGAAAACACAACAACCTTTCTTAAACAGATTATGTTCACAAAGCAAGTCCAATCATGAACCAACACATAAACCCTAGCACAAAGGCTAGCTCAAGATACAACCAGAAATACCACCCCAGCTGCAGCAGCAGCACAATACCAAGATAGCACACCTTTTCCAAGTGTAGCGCATAAGAGAGAAATACCAAAAACACTAAACAAGAAGAATCTTTGTCACTGCAGTTGTTGCGTCACCCTTCCTTAGTCTTGCACCTTACTTCTGTGTAGATGAGAGAGTGTGAGTGAGTGTGTCCAAATGAGCTAAGGTGCCTCCTATTTATAGCCTTCCTATCCTCTTCACTAGGCCGACTTCTCTTCTGGGAAGATGTCACTTCTTTATTTTTTATTCTTTTGGGCCGACTTCTCTTCTAGGGTATTTCCACATCTGTTAAATGGTTCTCTTGCTTCCGGAATCTTCTTCTCGTCTAAGAAAGGTCATCTAGGAGGGAAAGTACCTCCCGCAGCTACCAAAACATCAACAGTCATCATCTCCAACATCTAGCTCACAAGAACAAACCTAAGCATCTCATAAGAGCAAGCTCCCAACAAAGACATCTTCTCTAGACTTCATAAATTCTCCTAAGGTTTCCTCGTGAACATTACCACCTAATACAATAAGTCAAGTACAAAGGAAAGAGTACAATGATGATGATGTAAGGACACTCTCCTTCCTCTATATATATGAGAGGTAAGAGAGCTCAGCAATACAAAGTGAAACTTAACTTCTACATGCAACCTATTAAACACAAGTAGGCCCACACATGTAAAGTGCTACAACTCCAAGGGTATACATGTCAAGCTCCAAGGTGATGTCATACACAAGAAAGGCTCCAATGCAAGGGCACTCCACGAGATGTGTACAATGCTCCTCTTCCAAGTCTCCAAGGACTCCAATGCTCCTCCTGATCCATATGCCCACTAGGGACACTCCACCTGCATGTACATTGTCGCAACCCAAGCATCCCCAAGTCAACTCCATGCCTCCATTCAAGCATCCAAGCTACCCCATGTTATCTACGCATCAATGCCCTCCTCAAAAATGCCAAATGCGGTTTTGAGTTTGTTGTTCAAAAATCTTAGAAAACTGATTTTTTAAAAGTTGAGTTGTTCGATTGTGAACCGCTCCCCCGTGCTGCCTCCTGCGGCCTCCCTGCCCCCGAGCTGCCCCCTGCGGCCCCCCTGCCTGGCAGCTCTGCTGCTGGGCCCCTTGAACCCGTCTTTCCCGCCTGGCAGCTCCAGCTCCGGGCCCCTGTAACCGGCCCTGCAGTGCCTGGGTCCTGCTGCGTGAAGAAAACCCGCCCTCAAGGGGCCGCGGGGCTATGGAACCCCCCACACCCCCCCCC
>ML777645.1:822124-844697 GCA_009831015.1 Picea engelmannii
ATGCATTAGGCATTTAGGTGAGAATCATGGGTTGAAGACAGATAATGGATCATGATTGCTTGGAAGTTATGCTTGTTGCCTTGTTTCACCTTGGTGGCCATCATATGTGTCCTAGTCCAGTGTTGTCACACTTGGGGAACAGGGCACTACTGGGAAGCCTTGATAGGAGTAATGTACCATTCCTTTTCATACTTAATACTTTTCATCTTGATTCCTTTTGTTGTCCTTTATTTTGGAAATGGTTGTTACATGTATCCCAAAAAGGTTTGTGCCTTCATCCTCCTATGAGAAGATGGACTAGAATGTCGAGGTTGATGCAGCTGGTAAAAAAATAAAAAAAACATGCTATAAAAGAAAGAAGAAATAATGAGATAATAAATGACAAATCAAAATCAAAATCCAAAGTCATCTTGAGCTCTACCCCCTCGCTATGAGGCGATCACCCCTAGTCCTAATGCACTGAATGCATATCAAATTAAAAGGACTTGATCCCAGTAAAAAATAAACGCATGAACCTTAAAAGGGGACTTGCAAAGCAATAAAAGAATATCAAAAGGCAAGAAGGGGTTTGGAATACACACACTACCAAGAAAAGGGTAACTCAAACACCAAGCGCTCCCTCTACAAAGGCGCTCATAGAGATGAAGCCACACATGGCCTTGCATGTCAATGACACCATGACCATGACCATGAAGTAAACCCCATATCATCTCATTCACTTATACTTACACTTTGAAGGGTTTCTTGGGAACTACTCCTCAACTTCAGTACTGGGCCCTGGCACACCTAATGGGATCTTGCGATGGTCGTCCCATACCTAAACTTGGAAAATTGCATAAAATCTTAAGCTAGTGTGAAGTTTGAAGAAGATACCTAATGTGAATTGCGTATGTGGCTTTTGTATTAAGTTGTGGCCTACTTTGTGTGATTCTAATGGCTCTTGTATCTTGTAGTTGTTAGTCTCAACTAATTTTGTGAACCTTGCTTAATGATGATGCACCCTTGACATCGTCCTTTGGAGGACGTCTTCATGCTTGTACCTTGGACGTTGTGCACTATTCAGAGGGTGTTGCACACTTGATGATGAGTGTTGGGACATATGATGGCTTGGCCTATTTCTTGGCACCCTCCAGCACCTCTTGGACCTAGTTGCTCTTGAGCTGAGACGTTGCATACACAGCTTGATATGTCACTAACTACGCTTCTCTCTTATCTTTCTTTATCATCACGGAGTACTTGTGTGCTCTTTTTGGAGAGTGATCTAGTGGATGCTTTGCAAGTGTTTTGTGGATGATTTTATTTCTAGGGTTTCTTTCATGCCAAACGATTTGACTAGTAAGTGTTCTTTTCAAGTCTTGGATGATTTATTCTTGATGTATTAAGTAAATGCTTTATCAAAGTGGTGATTTTGCATGTTATCTTGTTTCTCTTGGATAAATATTGTTTTGAAACCCTAAAGAAGATTTGTAGTGGACTATCTTCCATGTTATCATTCATTTAAAGCTTGTTAAAGGACATAAGGGTTTTTCTAGGGTTTGTAGTGGACTACTCTAGTCTTGCTCTTATAGGTTAAGATTCTAGGACTTGTAGTGGACTACTCTAGGGTTTTAACCAAGATCCTCTTATATCCCTTGCTAAAGGCTTTTAGAAGTCATAGGACGAACTCTTAGGGTTTGTAATGGACTACCCTAAGTTGTTTTTCTAAAATATTGATACCTATAGTTTGTAGTGGACTACCCTAGGGTTCAACCTTTAATCCTTTTCCTTGCCTTTTCTCTTCATAGAAGTTGCATGTTAGACTCCATATGCCCAAGGGAGCTAGACGACACTAGTCTCTTCTCCATTACAAATGATCTAAACCCTAAACCTCCCTCTCTCCTTGACGTCGTGTACTCATTCTAGGTCTAGTTGCATTGCATCTTCATTTCTTTACCATTTCTAGCTTAGCGTCTTGCTTTTTTAAACCAAGAATCATCTCTAACATCATTTATTGTTGCATTGTTGCAATTTTCAGCCATTAAGGCTTGGCATCTTGCATTTATTTGAAGTAGTTTCATGCTATTTCATTTCAGTAATCATTAGTTATTGAATTGACAGTCTTTTAGCTTGCATTTAATGCCTCTTTTATTGCATTCAGGTTTTGTTACAGGCATCTTTTTTTTTTATAGCTAGTGTTTTGGGGTATTTATTCGGTTCGTTTGTTGTGGTGGATATCTTTCATTGTCTTTGAAACACCCCTCACACACACACACATGAATTTTCCTTGTTTTAACCACCTTGACCTCTCCTTGAACCTTGATCTAGTTGGTGGTACAATCAAAGTAACCAAGATAAGGGGCTGTAGACTTGCCTTGACTTGCTATAGGATTCTTTGAGGTTGTTAGGGAAGCCTCCCTTGTCTTGGATCTCAATCCTTCACTAAAATGAGGGAAGTAATTACTTAGGTGACAGTGGCAATTACTTCCACATGTTACACTTGCCAAGCATCTTGTGAAGGCTTTGCACAAGTGCTAGATTGGGTGATAGCACACCCAACTTTCTATATATCCCAACCACCTAAACTAATTCCCAACTACATAAACTATATGGAGACATTAAATAACCCCCATTTTGTAAAAAACCTAAGATTGCTCTCTTGAAGATAATTAAAGTACAAAAGGCTACCTACATAAGGCTACCCACTAACACTAGCTTTTGAATTAAACTTCTTGTAATCCAAAAACTACAACTCTAAAATGTCATTGTAGTTTCACTTACCCTCTTACTACATTAATTCTCAATAAAATAAATATACAAAAGCAATAACATGTAGAAAATTGACTAGCCAAGTGAAAAATTATAGCATAAACTAGAGACTATTGTGAATAATTGGTCTTACCATATACAATTACAATTTTTGTCTTATTATGCCTTCACCCCACCATGTATAAAATTAATTTGCTACAAGTAATGCATAAAAATAGTGAAACCCAAAGGGCTTCGAACTAACAATGGGTGGCAAGGTGTTTCATGCTATTAATCAAAGTTCCATTACCACAATGTACATTAAGGTAGTTGTCGGGGTATTTGGAGTTAGGGAGTGAATTTGTCACACAAAGAGGCGATGACCTTGTAAATATTATGGACCCAAGCCCACCCCCACATTCCCTTTAAGGGGAACAGCATTGATCAGGTTACATTCCCATGGATTTAACCAGCACCTTGAGGTAGCCATGGGGTCACTTGGAGGTAGGAATCAAACTTATGGCACCAAAGGGTGATGACTCACGTGTAAATATTACAAACCCAAGCCCACTCATGTTCTCCTTCAGGCCTACCAAAATTTGAAGTCAAGTTGGTTGTGGTCAAGTGGTTAAATTAAAGCAACTTCAATGGTGAAACCCAGCTTCAAATCACCCCCAAGACATGTTGTGTTAATGCAACCATAGAACCATACCATATCCGAGACTGTGTTGGAGTCCCGACAACCTTGTCAGCCGACAGATGCAATGTATCTCAACAAATGAGGCCAGGTGCAAAACCTGAAAATATTTGGCGGAATAGATACCCCTTGTTGTGCCAATTATGCCAAAGGTAGGCCCACTTTGTTAACAAATGACCATTTACCAACCAAAATGAATGAAATCAGTTAAAAGCAGAAAAGTGATTATCCAACTTACCAACTATAGCATACTATAGGAACTAGTGAAAATAAATGGATATCTTAGTTTTTGAACATACCCTTGCTAACCTTTGTATTTAATTATTCTCTTATGAGAGTATTTTTATGAAAGAGCTTTCAGTGATTTACCTTTTCTTTAGCAATATCTGCAGCCTCAATTTTGCCATTAACTGAAGTCGTCGGCTGTGTACTTGAAGCAATCTTCACTTCTTCCTGAAGGGTAGGATACATTGCCCGTACAGTGTCAAGTAGAAACCTATCTCCACCGTGCCTTGCCATCAATGACACAGCCAAAGGACACTTATCATGTTGCCCTACAGGTATGCTCACCTGTTATCATTTACAAAAATTAAAACATAATTTGCTACACAGATACAGCATGTGTAACAAGCAATGCCTAATCACTAAACATGGACAAGCAAAATTTTCACAAATCAATCTGAGCTGTAGTGAATATTTATAAAATGAAAACATGAATGCAGGCTGGGAAATTTACCTGTCTCCAGATCTTGAAATGCTATAGTTGTCTCACAAATTCATCTTTATTATCTTATGAAATTAACATGAGGTGTAATAAAGCTGGATTGACAAACTATGTACTAAGATCTGACATTCTAAACATACCTGACAGCATCCAGACATGCCAGCTATACTCAACAGTGTAAAAGCCCTTATGTGAAAGTCATCCAACAAATTTTGCTTAATATTGAGCTTAGGTGCAGGACCTGGAGTTGTAGGAATAATTAGGATTGCATCGTCCTGCCAACAACATATGCAATTGTAAAGAAAGCTAGCAACCAAGATAACATTCTCTTCAAATAATGAAGCTCCGATTGGGAGCAGATTAACTCAAAACAGCTCGACAATCCAACAAGGAATGGTCAGCGATGTCTGAATATGGCTTGAAAATAACAGCCATCTCAAAAAATGTTATAACTCTAGCAAACACTTATTTTGATAGATAACATTGTTGACACCATCCTCGAGGACCTCAGCAATGCATGGTAGGCAGATAGTAGTTGGACATCAAGCAAACGTCTTCAATAACAAGCACAGCATTATCTGACTGCATAATCATGCAATCCAAAAGGGTACATTTCTCTATATACACGGAACTAATTTGAGTCATTAAGAGGATCAGTCAGTAGAGATCAACTGAGTTTTCAGTGAGGAGTTGCCTCAGTGTTAATATTTATGATGGTACTCTATTAATGTTCTTGCTAAATAGTTGTCATAAAAATTACTGCCTTGACAGAACTCACCAACCTAGTCCTTCAAGACAGCACAATAGCTTCAAAAAAGAAAACGCAGTAATCAAGTATCCCTTGGGGAATCTAAAAACCATAAAGGGTCTAACTCATGCTACTTCGCAATATTCAAAACATGTGACGTATCCATTGACTATAGGGTTGAAATGACTCAAATCAATTAGAAATGTCCCTTGAAATAAGAAATAAAATTAAGTTATTGAATCAAATACCTATTATAAACCTAAAAATGCATACACTGATGATTTCTAGCATGTCCAACTAGTTATTTCTGATCACGAACAAACATATATACCTTCAAAAGCGCAATAAGTGCTTCCCGTGCCTCATCCTTAGCCTTCAAACAATGTCCAATATTTTCATTATTTGTCTCTAGAGCTGCACGTACACGAGCAGATATACCAGGTCCGAGGTCAGGCTTTACACTGTTGATCCACTCTTCATGATTCATTTTGACCTCGTACCTACATAATCCAATCACCAAACCTTTCAGATTTAGAAATAAGTGGTGGTAAAACAAGATAGCACTTTAAAAATGAAGAATCCTCTCGGCAGAAGTCGGCATGACTAAATCTACAAGCTAAAGACCACGTGCAACTGTGTTGTTGAGCAAAACCTTTGTGACAGATGGCAAACAAAAATGCAGTGATGGTTACATAAAAGATCATATCAAGAATACTGTCCATGAAACCAATGAGAAAAAGCAATTCTAGAAAAAAGCTCTTCCCTTTGGGGTTAAGCTGTATTTTAAATCTATTCTTTTGTTCACTTTATACTCCAAGTATCTTTTAAGATGCTGCTATAAATCCTAAAAATCTTAACTAGCCAGTTGGTTTCAGATAAGCTACATACTCAATAGTACAAGATTAGATTTCTCCAATCAAAACCTCTCAAAGACTTCATCTTGGGAATCAATGCTAAGAGTCATCCATTGGAGGAAAGGTCAGTATGATACAAAACCAGGAAAATAGGTGTAGTTATGATGCTTATTTAATTTGTGTCAGGGCTTGGATTATCATATTTGTCAGTTAGTCAATGCAATCCAGGTTGCTAAAAACGTATCAACATTGTTGACAGTACATCACAGGAAATTTATGGACTCCATGGTAGCCAAATGTGGGCACTTAATATTTTGCCAAAACACCCAGTTTACAACCTTTTTTGCATACAATCAATTAAAAACCTCTTAGAGATATCAACAAAAGACAAACATGTCAGGATCGGTCATAATTAAAATCAACATGTGATAATGTAAAATGGAAGCCTCAACCCAAGCTCCAGCAAGCAGATGTGCAAAACAAAGCTATTGAGAGATTGTCTTGAACCAAAAAACCAAAACAGAGCAAGAAACTAAAGGTGCCTCATGCTGAAAAATGAAGGCAAGCCACAGCAAAGGTGCAGTTGGCAAATGTGATAGAAGCAACACCTTAAGTAAACATCAACAATATCCATTGGAGCTGAAAGAGAGGTATCTCTTCCATCATCTAAGGCCTATATCTGTCTTACAAACTTATGTGGTGATTCACCCACAATAAACAACTCTCTGGTATGTACCTACGATTGTCATCTGTAAGGACCTGTCAGTGAAATGTGGTTGGTGGTTGCTAACTAGTAGTCCTACTCAATCAGAAATACCTCATAGATACGAAAGTATCATGTGCATCCACAATACTTGTGTTCAGAGATAGTTGTAGACAACAGCAAGAAAAAAGTTATTGGAACTTGACTATGAATTGGTTCTCTCAACAAATGATGTATATGTTCAACAAGCTCTCTAACTAAATGTACTACGCACATCCAGTCCTCAAGCAATTATGAATACCTATTTGTACATGACTTAACAAATAAATGCTGTATACATTCAAAATCTTTCTAACAAACAGTGTTATGCATATCTGGTAGTCAGCCACTACCAAAACATATTTGTAAGTAACCTAACAAACATCAAAGGTTTTTTAGTTTAACTTCAGAGAATACCAAGACTTTCTATTGGTAGTGATCAACGAGGCAATAGAAGTTTAATATAAACAAGGCTTCAGAATAGATAATATGCATCAGATGTCAGGAGCACCTACATTCATTTAGAAATGAGTGTGGCCTAACTTGGAGTTTGTGTTGAGATCAATGTTGCAAACAGTGTCTGCAAAAATATCGCCAAGGGTCCGGAAAACAACTTATCGGCAACATTGGGGAAAATATTGGGAAAATTAAAAAAATACAAAAATATTAAATTTTTTCAATTTTTTAAACATCTAAAAGAACATCAAATAAATACATTGCAACATATATATTAAAAGAGAACTGATATATAAGATGTATAAGATGTCTGGTGATACATAAAACATCAATACTGAATCATGCCATGAGTCCTGACTCCAAAGCCTCAAAATATCATCAAAAAATACAATAAATGTATTTCGTCATCATGAGTCATCTACAATGAAATCAGAGAAATAAACTAGCAAATCCCTCTTCCCCTTTTACAGGCAAAGGTACTGGCTCTAGTAATGGATTTCCCTATAGATGAAGAAGGCCCTGGGGCTGGATTTGGACTCTGACATCCTCTAGAAGAAGGAGAAACTAGACTCTGGCGTCCCCTACTGGTGCAACTGCTAAGTCCAGCTCGTTCTGTTTGAGTCCATGAAGGTAGTGGCACACTCCCAATGTCAATAGTCACTTCCTGTAAAGATGTCTGCTCTTGAACATCCACTTCCTCTACCACTCCCTCCCACAATACCTCCTCATGTGTCTCCTCCTATAACCAATCAGGGGCTGATTCCATGACAAGCCTCTCGATCTCAACCCTCCATGCAGCAATGGTATCATTCCCATCCAACAAGATGGCCTCCAAGTCAGGTGTTTTCGAAAGTTATCTCACCCACAATCATAGATTGTAGTAGATGTAAACCATGTCATTAAGGCACTGGTATTCCAACCTGTATGAGGGTCATAAATTATAATACGTAATTTAGAGGGTGACAGGACATAAAATTATAATTTATAACCAATTCAAAATTTAATTTGAAATTCTTATCCTGTTGCGCTTCTTGGAGTGTATTTTTTCAAATACACTCCAATTGCGCTCACATCCTGAAGAGCTACAAGTTTGGCTAAGCACCCTAATGGCAAGCTTTTGTAAATTGGGTACTCTTGAGTCATAGCTTGTCCACCAAGCATCAACAACAACTAAGAGAAACATAAGAAAAGACATTGAAATTTGAAAGTTAAAACAAGGGAAGAGGAGACATTGAAATTTGAAACAAAAAGAAGCTTACTTGACATTTTGGTCTTCCTATCCAAGCCATGTCAAAACCAAATGTTCTAGTGGCCATCTTATATATTTCCATTTCTTTATAAATCTCTGCATGTTCTTGCGGATTTGGCACTATTACCCCCTCATACCTAGGATTAACTAGAGGAGATCATGTCTCATGGCCCACAATGAAGACATGAATCCCGACGATGATGATGATCAGCATATCCACTCATGCCAACCCAGCAACGCCCCTCAAATGCCTCTCTTACTCTTGATTAGCAAAAGTTCATCACATCCAATCAACATAGTCCTTGTGAGATGGTAGTCCAACATCATCATGAGGAACATTAGCCCTTGTTTCATATAAAGTGTCATATTTAATATATTAGGCATGTTAATGATGATCGTTTGTTGAAGTTGGATAATGAATCATAAGCTCTAGAAGTTATGCGTGTTTCCCTGTTTCACCTTGGTGGCCATCATTTGTGCTCTAGTCCCATGTTGTCACCCCCAAGGAAAAGGGTTATTATTGGGGGGCACTGACAAGGGTGGCGTTCCGTATCCTCCCCCATACTTAACACTTACCATCCTAGAGCCTATCGCAATGTACTAAACTTCGGTAATGGGTCATGCTTCATTCTCTCATGGGAAGAAGGGCTAGAATGTCGAGGTTGATGCAACTGCTATAAAAAATGATAATGGCCAACTATAAAAGCCAAAGGCCAGCTTGAGCTCTACACCCTCTAATGGTAATCACCCCTGGTCCTGATGCATTGAATTCACATTTATAACAGGACTTTATCCCAAGTAAAAAATGAGGAAAGGGTACCTCAAGCAGCAAGTACTCCCTCGACAAAGGCGCTCATAGAAATGGACCAAATGATTACATAAGCCATGAAGTAAGCCCAACATGTTTCATTATCACACTTACTCTTGAAGGGTTTCTTTTCTTTCATGCTTCTCCTGGGACGTATCCCTCTAGTTGGGTCTTTTCTATCCTGCACTGGTTAGCACACCTAATAGGGTCTTTCGATGGTCCTCCCATACCTAAACTTGCCAAATTGCATAAAGTCTTGAGTTAATGTGAAGTTTGAAGAGGATACTTTAAGTGAATTGTTAATGTGGCTTATGTATTAAGTAACAGCTTACTTTATATGATCTAAGGACTTGTATACCTTGTGAACATTGGTCTTGCTTGATTCCATAACTTTGATTTGATTTGGGAGCACCTGACATGGTCCTTTGAAAGACGTCTCATGCTTTCACCCAGGACGTTGTGCATCTATTGCAAGATATGGAACGTGTGATACCAAGCATTGAGTCACTTCATGGCTTGACATACTCAGATACAGGCTCTCACATTTTTTGGAACTTAGACAATGAATGGATGGGATTTCATTTTGCAGATATGCCCATGATGGTACACATACGGGCAAAAATCCCACACCTTGGGTAGTGCACCCCACACCTTATTCAACACTTGATGGAGGACGTTGCACTTGGTTATGCTTGGACACTACTCAGAGAGGTGCTTCATGATCATTCTACCTTGGACAATGGCCCTCTCACCCTTGACATTGGGCTATTGATGATTACGTTGTAAAATTTCAGACCCCACGCAGTTTCAAGTCTTGCTGACTTTCAGCCAACGTTTAATGCCCAAACCCAGTTTTATGACAACCAATTAAACTCAGCATATAATAAAATTTTCAGAACTGAAGCATGAGGATTTTGAACAATATTTAATGCAGAAATAAAACCATATCAGCAACATATTACTCAGAAAATTTAACAGAGTCATTTTTGGTCTAACAACGACCCTGGAAAAACCCACAAGAAGAAAACCAGTGAGAGAGGAAGTTTTTATTATTTCCAAGGTCTGAGGAAATTTCTTTTACAGCAATCAATAATTTCAGAAATTTAATAGAGACTTATCTCAAAAAACGTGCCAAGCTTTGTCTTCAAAATGTTGAGCCAAACTCCTCGAAATTCGTAACAAAATTTCCTGTACAAATGCACAGGTCAACTCTTCAATTTCTGTACCCTCTTGACTGTACAGCCACCTCGAAAATATGCCAAACTGTAACAGCACAAATCTAAGCAATAAATGCCTATACGGCCACCTTGGGAACTGTGCCAAAACTCAGAAAACACGCACAACAACTTTCTCAATTTCTGTGCAGCAATAAACAGCAGTAGACTGCTAAAATCCGTACAGTACAGCTTGTTTCTTTTGATGTACCCTGCTCCTCGATTTCTGTGCAATATTTGACTGTACGACCTCCTCAAAAATCTGTACAGTACGGTCCTCCTTCAATGTTGTACCTTGCCTCGTAAGAGTTAAGAGAGTTACCACCATAAGAATTAGTCAAAAGAGTTAATAGACCAAGCCAGCCAGGTTAAGGGATGTTACGTTTCAAGTTGTCCGACCTTCCAAATCCGTACAGTACGGCATGCAATTAATGGTTTTACTCCCTCCTTGATTTGCATGCCAAAGTGTGCTTGTATGTTGTCTTGGAATGCATGCCCTAGTTCAATAAATGGCCTCCTTCAGCTCGCCCTCTTCTCCTTCTTTCTCTCTCAACAATGAATGCATTAACCCTAGAAAGGGTGCGCCCTCCTACCCTAGTCAACCTCATGAGGGAAGGTGAAGAGTCCTTTCATCCAACGGTTGAGATTAGATGAGATCAACAGTGGAAATAAAATCACTTTAGTCACCCACTTTCCCTAAGTCTCAAAAAGTCACCTTTTAATTTGTCTCTCACAAATTAAATGACTAGGATCCACATTAGGCACTTTCTCACCCCTTAGGCACCTAGGTGATGAGAAACACTTTCCTAGGTACTTTTTAATTATTTTTAACACTCCCTCTTACCAAGGAAAGTGTTACTCACCACTCCAAGCTTGTCCCTGAAAAATACAAACTTGTCTTTGCCCAAGGCTTTGGTGAGTATGTCTGCAACCTGCTCATTTGTAGATATGTATTGTAGCTCAACTGCTCCTCTGAACATAATCACAGATGAAGTGATAACGAATCTCAATGTGCTTAGATCTGTCATGAAATACTGGAATCTCAGAGAGTTTAATGCAACTCTGATTGTCACAGTAAATCAAAGTAGGCCTCAACTGCACACCGAACAATCCCACCAGCAACTTGCGAAGCTAAAGAGCCTCACAACTGGCATGATTGGCAGCCATATACTCAGCCTCTGCAGAACTCAAAGCCACTAACTTTTGCTTTCAACTGAACCAAGACACCATTGCTGAGCCCAATCCGAAACAACACCCAAAAGTACTCTTCTGATCACTGACACATCCTGCCCAATCTGAATCTGTATAGCCCACCAGTCGAACTCCATCCCCTCTCTGATAGTCCAGACCATAATCCATTGCACCACAAAGATACCTGAGCACATGTTTTGCTGCCACCCAGTGCACTCTCCTAGGCTCCACCATGAACTGACTAAGAGTGTTGACAGCAAAACAAATATCTGGCCTGGTATTGACCAAATACATCAAAGAACCGATCAACTGACGATATAAAGTGGAATCAACCAACTGTGACTCAGAAGCATGAAGCTTCTTCTAGTTGGTAATCATGGGGGTGGTCATGGGCCTACAACCCTCCATCTGGAATCTCCTCAGAATGTCACACACATACTTCCCCTATTCCAGAAAGATGTGTCCAGGCTCCTGCCAAACCTCCAATCCCAAAAAATAGTGCATCAGTTCAATATCAGTCATCTCAAACTCTGAAGCAAGGCTCTCCTTCCAGCTAGTGATGAGTCTCTCTGCCCCTATAATGAAAAGATCATCCACATATAGCAAGAGTATGAGTGGATCCTCTCCAACCACAATGAAGTATAGGTTGGGATCCGCCTCACTCTTCTTAAAGCCCAACTGCTACAAATAGGCATCAATCCTCGAATACCAAGCTCTGGGAGCTTGTTTCAGCCCATACAATGCCTTCTTCAGTCTACACACATGAGAATCTCTCCCATTCACCTCAAAGCCCAATGGTTGCTCAATATACACCTCCTCCTGTATAAGACCATTCAGAAATGCGGTCTTCACATCCATCTGGTGGATCTTCCAACCCATCTCTGTTGCAATGGAGATCACTAACTTGATCGAGGTATATCTAGCAACTGGTGCAAAGGTCTCATCATAATCAAGTCCCTCAACCTGTGAGAACCCTCGAGCCACAAAGCGAGCTTTGTACTTCTCAATGCTGCCATCTGCAGCATACTTGAGTTTATAGAGCCACATGGAAGTCACCACTAACTTTCCCTCAGGTCTAGGAACGATTTCCCAAACATCATTCTTCATGATGGAATTGTACTCTTCCATCATGGCATCTCCAAACCTGTCTACCAGTAGCCTCCTCAAAAGTGGAAGGCTCAAACTCCCTGATACTGCTCATCATCGCAATGTAGCTACAAAATCTCTCGGGAGGTTTACTCTCCCTCACAGCCTACCTGGGATTCCCCACTAAACCCTGTGCCTCCCTCAAAGTATCCTAAAACCACTTGGGCTTCCTCCTCTTTGAAATAGTGTCTCGTGGAGGGGACTCTCCCTGCTCAACCCCATCTCCTGAAGACTGTGATCCTGAAGTAGAATCTGGAGAAGTCGATCTTGAAACCTGTGGACCAGTAACCTGTGATCCTGACATCTATGGCCCTGTCACCTGTGGACCAGTAGTCACCGAAACTGGTGGCCCCGAACTCTGTGTCACTGAAGTCTGTTGCAGACTCACTTGAATCTGAGGGGATGATTGCTCACCCCTCTCTGTCCCTCGTGACTTCCTAAAGGCTCCATCCTCCTCAAATCTCACATCCCTCCTCAAAACTGTCTTCCTCGAGGAAGGAATGTATATGCGGAAAGCCTTTGAAGTCTCGCTATACCCAACAAAGATCCCCCTCTCTGTCGTGGGTTCTAGCTTTGTCCTCTTCTCAGAAGGGACATGTGAATATGTAAGGCACCCAAAACTCCTAAAGTATCGCACCTCAGGCTTCTTCCCAGAGAAAGCCTCTTCAGGAGTCATACTCCCCACTACCTTGTGTGGACTCCTGTTCTGCAGATAAACTGTGGACTCCTGTTCTGCAGATAAATTGCAGTGTAGCATGCCTCAGCCCAAAGAAATAGTGGCAACCCCTAGTCATGTAGCATGGCTCTCGCAGCCCCACTTATGGCCCTGTTCTTCCTCTCAGCAACCCCATTTTGTTGTGGGTTGTAAGGAACAGTCAACTCTCTCTTGATGCCCTCTCCTGCACAAAAATCCATGAACTCCTTGGAGGTATACTCACCCCCATTGTCTGTCCTCAGAACTCTGATTTTCTTCCCAATCTGGTTCTCCACAAAAGCTTTGAACTCTTGGAACCAATTGAAGTCCTGTCCTTTGGTCTTCATGAAGAAAATCCAAAACTTCTGTGAGAACTCATCAATGAATATAACATAGTATAAACAACCAGTCAACGATGCTGAAGACATCAGGCTACATACATCAAAATGAATAAGATCAAGGATACCTGTTGCTCTACTATCACTACTTGGAAAAGCAGTCTTCATGTACTTTCCCAAAGCACACCCCTTGCACAACTCCTGGTGCTTTGTATTGAAATCTGGAACTCGAGTCGCAATCTCCCTCGGTACCCTCAAAGCCCCATGGTGCAAATGTGTCATCCTCATGTTCCATAGCTCACATAGATCATTGTTGCTAGTAGAATGAAATAATGCTCTCGATGGCTGGAACATGAGCTTGTATAGCTTCTCATGTCGAATCCCAATCACTTTGGCCGAAGTGATATTGGACCCCTTGGGGAAAAGGAGCACATGCCCATCACGGAACAACACCTCATAGCCCCTCTCCTCAATAGCAGAAGTTGAAACTAAGTTCTTCTTCAAGCCATAAACATATAGGACCTCTCTCAACAACATGGGAGGTAAAGACTCCCTCTGAAATGATACAGTCCCACTACCAACTGCCTTGACCACCCGGTCATCTCCAAGCACTACGTCAAGATCACCAATCTGAGTAAGATCTGTCAAATGCTCACGAACACCTGTCATATGGCGGGAGGCACCATTGTCAACATACCACACACTGGAATGAGTGGTCCTAGTTGAAAGACACACAATTAAGGAAAACTCCTTATCAAACTTGGCGGAGAACTCCTCCACCGCTGTTGAAGCTGTTGTTTGCTTCTTCTTCTTGTTCGGACATTATCCTACATAGTGCCCAAACTTGTGGCATGCAAAGCACTTGACTTTGCTCATGTCCTTCTTCCCTTCACCCTTCCGTTTGTTTCCTCCCTTAGAACCCTTTTTGAATTTCTTCTTGTTGTTGGCAGCAAGAGCCACATTCTCCTCATCATGACTTGTAGATGAACTGCCATGCACATAACCTCTCCGGGTCTCCTCCTGAACAAAGTCATCCCAAAGACATTCCCAATTGGGAAACTTCTCCCTAGCCACAATGCCCTCAACAAAAACAGCCCATTGTTTGGAAACTCCATTCAATGTTGTCCTCACAAGCTCACTGTCAGCAATGGCCTCCCCCACAGCTCCAAGCTCATCTCTCACCTGTATCAACCTGGTAAGATATGTGACCACATTTTCAGCCTTGATCATTTTAATGCTCTTCAGTTTTTCTCTCAAAACCATCTTCCGGTTTTCATTTGTACTCTGGTACAACTTCATCAAAGACTCCCACATCTCATAGGCATTTGTTTTCCCCATCACATGAGGAATCAAATGATCCTTGATGGCATCAAGAATAATCCTCTTAGTCTTGATACTCTTCTTGGTGTATGATGCTAGAAGAGTGGCATCGGTGGGTACATTCACAGGATTTGTTGTGGAGTTCTCAACAATATCCACAACTCATTTTCTTGCAACAGCAAGATCGTTCTCTCCTTCCAAGCACCAAATTTCACTGCCCCATCAAGTCTGTCCTCAACCCTCAAACCTGTAGCCATTGACCCTTTTCTGCTGAAAATGACAAATTCAAAATTTTGTCCAGTGAAGTGACCGTTGTCCCACTTTTTTGACTTGCTGATATAAATCTGCCTCTCTTTAACTCAGCTCTGATACCATGTAAAATTTCAGACCCCACCCAGTTTCAAGTCTCATTGATTTTCAGCCAATGTTTAATGCCCAAACCCAGTTTTATGACAGGCAATTAAACTCAACATATAATAAAATTTTCAGAACTGAAACATGAGGATTCTGAACAATATTTAATGCAGAAATAAAACCATATCAACAACACATTACTCAGAAAAGTCAACACAGTGATTTTTGGTCTAACAGAGACCTTGGAAAAACCCACAAGGGAAAACTAGTGAGAGAGGGAGTTTTTATTATTTCTGAGGTCTGAGGAAATGTCTTTTACAGCAGTCAATATTTTCAGAAATTTAATACAGACTTATCTTGAAAATCGTGCCAAGTTTTGTCTTTAAAATGCTGAGCCAAACTCCTTGAAATTCGTAACAGAATTTCCTGTACAAATGCACAGGTCAGCTCCTCAATTTTTGTAACCTCTTTGACTGTACGGCCACCTCGAAAAATGTGCCAAATTGTAACAGCACAAATATGAGCAATAAATGCATGTACGGTTGCCTTGGGAACTGTGCCAAAACTCAGAAAACACGCACAACTTTCTCAATTTCTGTGCAGCAATAAACAGCAATACGGACTGCTAAAATCCGTACAGTACGGCCTGTTTCTTTTGTTGTACCCTGCTCCTCGATTTTTGTGCAATATTTGATTGTACGGCCTCCTCAAAAATCCATACAGTATGGTCCTTCTTCAATCTTATACCTTGCCTCGATTTCTGCGCCAACTTTCAAGATGTACGGCCTTCCAAATCCATACAGTATGGCATGCAATTAATGGTTGTACTCTCTCCTCGATTTGTGTGCCAAAGTGTGCATGTATGTTGTCTTGGAATGCGTGTCCTAGTTCAGTAAATGGACTCCTTCTTCAGCTCACCCTCTTCTCCTTCTTTCTCTCTCAACAATGAATGCATTAACCCTAGAAAGTGTGCACCCTCCTACTCTATTCGACCTCATGAGGGAAGCTGAAGAGTCCTCTCATCCAACGGTTGAGATTAGATGAGATCAATGGTGGAAATAAAATCACTTTAGTCACCCACTTTTCCTAAGTCTCAAAAAGTCACATTTTAATTTGTCTCTCACAAATTAAATGACTAGGGTCCACATTGGGCACTTTCTCACCCCTTGGGCACCTAGGTGATGAGAAACACTTGCCTAGGTACTTTTTAATTATTTTTAACAGATGTCATGTGTTAGGGCTTGATTGAGATGATGGGGCTTGATTGTCATTAGGACACCATGTGATAGCTTGAGATGTGACATGGCACTCGATGATGGTATTCCACCTTTCTTGCACCATTTGACGATGACATGTGGCCTTGGGAGGCTCTAGCCACCCATTGCAGGGTTGACGTCACCACATGTGTGAACTTATGATGGTTTATTTACATGTATTATCACTCTTAAAGGGGTTGGCCCCACTTCTTATCATGGATTGGTGTCATTTTACATTATTATTGTGGATATTAGCACTTGATTGCCTCATATAAATAGAAGAAGCACTCAAATCATTTTGGATCATCACAACTTCTCACACTTGTGATAACTTCTCTCTTAAAAAGTTCACTCTACTTCTCTTTTCTCTTGGAGTCTCATGTGCACTATTGGAGTGATGTTTTGGATGGATGTTTCTCTTGTTGATGGTGAATTCTTCATGAACTAGGGTTTCCTCAAGCTAATGTACCTTGCTAGTAAGCGTTTACTTTGAATGCATGTGATGTTTCTTGGTAAATTTTGGTGAAATGCTCTATTAGAGTGATAATAGTTGCATGTTGTTATTTTTACTTGAATAATTTTGAAACCCTAAAGGAAGGATTAAGAGTGGTTATCCCCTTCCCTTGTTGTTTTCACCTTGATTAGTTGAAGCATTAATTTAAGATAAGATAAGATAATTTTATTAATGTCCAGCGAATGACCACAAAAGTAGGTCTATGGGACTGGAGATTACAACAAGTACGAGTACAATGTGGGAGTGCAAATACAACTCCTAAATAATGTTGAGAATAACATAATGAAAGAAATCTAAAGTAAATTATGTCCACAGAGAGAGAGAGAGAGGGAGAGAGGTCCAATGATAATGTTGTCAAGGTCTCCCAAGTCTAATAACCGAGGGCGAGGGGGGCGAACTAGGCACTAGCTCGTTGTCGGTGTCCTCAAGAACTATCTAGGTGTTTGGCCGTATGATCCTAGGGGATGTAGGAGAGGGGTATACTCCTAGCATCCAAGGCCGAAAGAAAGAAACTCTGGATAATCTCTAGCAACTCATCTAAATTTGGGAGGTGGTCTGACAAGCTGGAGGCACCTTGTTTTGGATCCATCTAACACTAATCCCTCTAGCTCTCTAGGGATACGTGGACTAATGTATGGTTCGACACCTCCAAACTAGTCTTGATGATAAGGATCTGACTCCCCGAGGGGGAGGATAAGGAGAGAGACGAGGTCTCACCAATCTGTTTCCTGGTATAGTCTGGGGCTCTGCTCGCCGCTTGTTGCTCCAATCTAATAGATGAAAGTATGTTGTCCAGTATACTCTGGGGTTCTGCTTGTTTCTCTGATCTAATGGATGAAAGTATGAGGTGATTGTATTGGTCATCCCAAAGTGGGGCATAGCTTGAAGGAACTAAGATCTGTGACTAAAAATATCCTTGATGAAGAGGGCTAGGCATCTCTGGTCCCGGTACCGAAAGAAAGTAGAGAGTGACCCCCCCGAGACCCTAAAAAGGAAATGGTAGCATCCTCTAATCTCATAGTATATAGGGCACCTAAAGATGAGGTGCATCTTTGTCTCCAACTCCTGTAGGTGGCACATCTAGCAGATCTTATCCGTCCGTGGTATATGGTGATCCGTCTTAATCCGAAGTCGATGAGATCCAACCCAAAGTTGTCCCAGAGGGATCCTAAGTGAGTGCATCCAATGCCTACGTGTATAAGGGGGGCAGACAATGATGCCATCTTGCAACTCCAAAAAATGATCTAGATAGAAGTACATCTTCGGGCTCAGGTTTGTCAGAGGTGAAGTCCAAGTGACCTGAACGTACAACCTGTAGATGTCCTCTCTAATAGCCTGATTTAGTACCTGTCTAGTCGACAAGAGATGGCACAGTGCATCAAGGGAGAAACTAGAGGGGGGGAGGCACTCTGGGGAATGACTGGAGAAGTCGAGACGACTCTGAGAACCAACCACGTGTACGACCTGAGGGGGGATTTGTAGCAAGAGCCTCCGAGCAAAGAGCAAGGTAGGGGTACCGCTCTCTCCCAATGGTAGAGCCTCTAAAAGATCTAACTCTATGAAGGAAAGAGACCAAGCGGAAGATGACCTCAAGACAGAAAGCGTGGACACCGAATTCTTCATGAATAATGGGGTGTGGAACTGTCCGCTTGCAGTGGATGAAATGCCTGAGAAGTAAGGTCTGGATCCTCTCCAATTTGGCCCAGTCTATTTGTAACAAGATCGAGCCCCAGATCTCAGAGCCATAGAGAATTATGGGACTGATAATCGCCTCCACGAGGTGGCGATTGGACAAGATGTCCTAAAACTGGCCAAGGAAGCGTTGTCTCTCGATGAGGACCAGGGAACAGTACCCTTTACTAAGTCGACGTTGAAGGGCATGTCGCATACCAAAACAGGGCCCCATGAATTATACTCCTAGGTAAGTGTAGGCTATGGTGATCTCAATCTCTGCCCCCTAGTAATAAAAATGTAAATCTGTAAAAGAGCTCTTCGATCCATTGAAGATCAACACCTTGGTTTTACCCAGGCTAATCGTCAACTATCGAAGCTCACAAAAGTTGGCCACTGCATCTATTTGTCTCTACAAGCCCTCCAGAGTGGAGGCTAACAAGACCAAGTCGTCAGCAAATAAGAGAAGAGAGATCAGCACCTAATGTAGAAGACAACCATCCCCCTCCTGAATATGTTCATGACGAAAGATTCCATCTCATCAATATATATCCCGAAGGGTTAGGAGTGATTATTCCCTTACGGTTTATCTTGGCTAGGGTTTGGTTCTAGGGGTTAGGAGTGGTTATCCCCTTAGGGTTCAAGACCTAGTTTCCATCCATCTTCTTGCAAGACGCATTGGAAAAAGTGGAACAGCACCTAGGGTTTATGAGTGGATAAACTTAAGTGACCTTTTCCTTTGAGGTTTGACTTGGTTCTATGAGTGGATATCTCTAAGGTAAACCTTCACCTTTTCTCTTGCTTGGCCTCCTTGATTGTATTATATTGACTCCATTATCCCTAAGAAAGTAGACGGCACTAAGTCTTTATGCTTGTGATGCTTAACACTACCAACAACTCTCAAAACTCTCTCTCCCTCAAAACGATTTAGCTAACCTCACTAACTACTCTAACCCAACTCTTAGCAAACAAGTGAATTTATTGTTGCTGTTATAAAATGTTTGCTACAGCCATTAGGGCTTGATATTTTATTGTTGCATACTTACTTAATATTGTGGCTAAACCGCTCATAATCCTTGTCTAGCAATTGGATATTGTTCTCCTTGTTGAAGGCTAAATTCTAAGATTTAATTACTAATTTTCTAGGCTGATTTTCTTATTGCTATTGCAAATTACTTATTGCTGATATAGACTGGTTTACTGCTGCAATTTTACAACAGCAATTGCTTTAATTGATATCTGGTGTCTAAAGGTGAATGGTATGCAATATAACTTGGTGATTGACTATTATATGCGTTGGAACATTTCTTGTCTCGCATAGGTTGACCAATTACCTTGCACAACCAATTTCACCCTTCATCTTCTTAGACCTAGCCTAACCTATTGAGTGACTAGGATAGGGGGATTATAGACTTGCCTTAGCTTGCTATAGCATCCCTTGAGGTCACTAAAGAAGCCTCCCTTGTGTTGAACTTATTTCCTTCACTAAGCCGAGGGAAGTACTTGCCTAGATGACAGTGACAAGTACTTCTAGTTGTTACACAAGATTGTCATCTTGTGGAGTGCTTGCACAAATACAAATTTTGTGATAACAGGCACCATTCTCTAAACATATTAGGAATCCATCCATAACCTCAACATCAAATCTAAAACAACATGAGTAAGAGAACATGGGGTTGAGGTAGATCCCCGAACCATAAATGCAGCGAGGGAGTGTAGTGTTCCATCACTCATCAATCACTCTCCATATCAATAATCATTTCTCAAATCCATCACTCCCCTTGTCCTCATAATAGGCACGGATGGATTTTTTAGCCCTGTCCATGACCTCATACAAGTAGCCCATTGTGGGCTTATCTCCATTAACCAACCGAAGAACCTTTACCAAAGGTTCACTAATGGCACACACCTCCTCCACTTGCGCCCAAAACTCTCCTAGTATGACACTAGCCTACATATGGTCTTCCCCTTCAATTTACTAATAAACGATAAAGCATGTCACTCATTTAAAAGGAACATTCTCTTCACCTCCCACATACAAGTCAAGAGAGACTGAAGAGATATGAAGCTAGTGGAAAAACGTGTGATTGCATGATTCACCAACTCCATGTTATTTGTGAATCTTCTCATCAAGCTAAGCATAGATGCAAGATTATAATAAATTTTGTGATGCTCCTAGCCAATTCAACAATATCCTTCATATAAGGAACTTTGCCCATAATCTCTAAAATCAAATCAATGCAATGTGCAACACAAAGAGTCCAAAACAAGGTCCAATACCTCAGCATAAGCAACCTACTATCAATGACATAATTAGCAACATTATCCATTATGACTTGGACAACATTTTGCAGACCTACCTCCTATATGAACCCATCCAACAACTCACATAACAATGTTGCATCTTTAGCATGTGTAGATGCATCGACAATTTAATAAACATTGTCCCCTTGGGACAATCAACCAAGAAATTAAAAAGGGTCCTTCCCGTCTAATCAATTCAACAATCTGACATCACACTACATCAAGTGACTTCCCATGATTCCCTAAGAACCTCCAATCTACGAGTGCAATCGACCTTTTCATTTTGAAGGATAGGCCCTCTCAACTCATCATAGGTAGGGCCTTGTACCCTAGGCTAACAATAACAACAACATCAAACATAAACTGGTAGAATGGGTTGTCCTTGGCAATGCTAAAAGCAATGTCACTCCATAGAAAACACCTACCCACAAAGTTGTCAGCTTCTCACTTCTATTTATTTAAATTTTAAACCACAGACCTAATAGAAGGTTGTGCACCAAGTGTGGTTCTAGAAACAAAAAAAGATAAGGTCGTTGAGGGCATTGTGAAAGGTGAGGCCAAAGAAACACTATCGCTCCCCCCCCAGCATCTTGCAACTCCTTCCACTGCAAGATCAATTCTCACAGCTTCCCTGTTATCTCTACTTATACCCATATCTAAAAGTGATTTGTTGGCAATATGAATGATTTATGGGCTTGCTTTAGGTCGGATTCCAACTTCATGTCCAAGAATTTGTGTAACGTGGTATTTCAATGATCCAGGTGGATATCCGTGGCCACCCACCTTTTCCAAATGGCTCAAAACAGTTTTCTGGCCATTTTGGCAATTTACTATTTTTAGCAGGTTTTAACTTCCGAGGCCATTTTGAGGGTCCAAATGAAGGTTTTTCGAGATCGAGGTTCTCAATGATAGTCGAAGGCATGATTGAGCCCCCAAAATGAATCTCCTCAACAATACCTTTCCAACGAGCTATCACACGCCTAAAACGGAGATCGTATGCAAAAGTTATGACCCCGGGAAGTTGATGTACTCACTTACCAAACAGGGCCCACATGACTTTTGGCGCTTCATCTCCTAGGGTTAGGTTTTTGGATGTCTAGGACTTTTGGCATTCTCGTTTATTGTAAAAGGGCCTTTAGAGCCTCATTGTAATGATCTTCTTGCGAATGCGAGTAGCTGTCACATCTCTTCTCAGAGATAAGCTGCCACCATTCTAGCGAGTCTTTCACTCTGTATTTTTACAGTCTCTGTACATTTCTTTGATTAATAGAAATCGTGTATTATTGTATATTTGTGTTTATGGTTGCATCTCTGATACATTTCTATTATATTATTGAATATCTGCAATATCTCTGTGCATTTCTTTATTATATCTCCGCTCTCATTTCGTGCCGAAAATAATCCGGATCAGTGGTATCAGAGTAGACTGCTCTTGATCGTTTTTCAGTGCATGTCCCCGACGAGGTCCGAGTATAGCAAGTTGGGTCTCGAGCTTGTCTCTCTTGAAGACAATCGCTCTCGCACACCCAAGAAACCCTCAATGGCGGAAGAAAAGAAAAACGACGGAGC
>ML777645.1:845783-858794 GCA_009831015.1 Picea engelmannii
GTGTCGATTGTCATACGGCATCCAACCCTTCAAGGATGAGGTATTATGTGATGTTGCCCCACTGGATGTCTGTGATGTTCTCTTGGGCCAACCATATATGTGGAGACGTCATGCTATTTATGAGTCTCGACCCCGTAGTGTCAATGTTACTTTGGGGGGTCATCTCTACAGAATACCAGACGTAGTTCCGACTACTGTTCCACCTAAAAAGTGTTGTAAGGTAGTATCTCATACTGCAAAATTCAGCTTCTTCACAATCTGTTCAAAAGGAGAACAAAATGACACTGCAACCACTACAGCCTTGCCCCAAGCACCTTTTATCCAACAGAAGCAGGTCGACAAGGCTGCAGCAAAGTGCAAAGATTCCTTCTGCACATCGTCCTCTCATGTATCTCGACTTGTTGAGCAGCCTCAACCACAACAGGTTCGTGACAGATTTCCACAAACTAAGCAGCGCGATGTCTCCAACAAGACAAGCAGCCCACCAAGATGCAGATTCAACAAATGTTTTTCCCTCTCCCCCGAGAACTCAACACAATGGAGACCATTGCTTCCTAAGGAGGGAGGATTGATCCAGGTGGATATCGGTGGCCACCCACCTTTTCCAAATGGCTCAAAACAGTTTTCTGGCCATTTTGGCAATTTACTATTTTTAGCAGGTTTTAACTTCCGAGGCCATTTTGAGGGTCCAAATGAAGGTTTTTCGAGATCGAGGTTCTCAATGATAGTCGAAGGCATGATTGAGTCCCCAAAATGAATCTCCTCGACAATACCTTTCCAACGAGCTATCACACGCCTAAAACGGAGATCGTATGCAAAAGTTACGACCCCGGAAAGTTGATGTATTCACTTACCCAAATGGGGCCCACATGACTTTTGGCGCTTCATCTCCTAGGGTTAGGTTTTTGGATGTCTAGGACTTTTGGCATTCCCGTTTATTGTAAAAGGGCCTTTAGAGCCTCATTGTAATGATCTTCTTGCGAATGCGAGTAGCCGTCACATCTCTTCTCAGAGATAAGCTGCCACCATTCTAGCGAGTCTTTCACTCTGTATTTTTCAATCTCTATACATTTCTCTGATTAATAGAAATCGTGTATTACTGAATATCTGTGTTTATGGTTGCATCTCTGATACATTCCTGTTATATTATTGAATATATGCAATATCTCTGTGCATTTCTTTATTATATCTCCGCTCTCATTTCGTGCCGAAAATAATCCAGATCATTCAACTGAGTGATTCCCCCATCATTACCTTCCCACATAACTTGCAACTCAACTTTTGTCTATTATGTCCCTCATCAAGTTCACCGTATTCCAATTTCCCACATAAGGTCCAAAGCTTTCAACATTTTTAGTCTTCAAAGTTCAAACTTCAGAATCCAAATAGCAATGATTAAACCTAGGGGGAAGAAAACAACAATCAATATTCAAGAAACAACATACAAAAATGCTACATAAATACAAACAAATCTAGATTCTACATAAATGGTAGATCTCCAACAGTCCACTAAAAATCAGCAAGAAGAGGGAAAATTAATGGGCATTGCAAAATCTATCAAAAATCCAAAAAAAAAACCTCTGGAAATTGTTACACATACCTACAAATACACCAAAAGTTGATGGGAATCAATCCCCACTCTGCAATGAACTAGTGATGGAAAATGAAAACACTCTCTCCCTCATCCTTGGGTCAAAAAAAAATAGTCTCCACCTCCTTTGCTCTCAAAACCCTTCACTCTATTTGCAAAATGACCAAAAAAATATGAAAATCACATTAATGTCTACCTGTCCACAAGTCGGCAATATTTATGTTGTCGCACAATAATATCGCGATATTTAACATAATATCGTGATTTGTGATAATTTCGACCAGGAAAATATCGCGATATTTTTTCGGCAAAATTATCGACTCCTTGAAATTTGCAAAATATATCGCAATGTTGTCGATATTTTCGAGATATTTGAAACATTGGTTGAGATTATTGGTGTAGTATGTACATGTGGCCATGGCCCATTCATATGTATCATTATGTACTTGTAATTATGGCGATAGTCATATTTTATTTCTTTTATTGTATTACTAGGTATGGTTAAGGCCAACCTGGTCAAACTCGATATGTAGGCTCAATAACCATCTTGGGGTGTGTGCTCTTGTTTACTGGGCCCATAACCCCCTCATGAAGGGATACCTCACTTGAGTTGTGTATAAATACACAACCTAAGCTCTCAATTGATCTATCTCATCTTGCAATCTTCTTGATCTAAAATACAAAGTGTTATAAGCCTAAGGGCACTTAAGTTTGGTGCTCTCTCTTGCAATTGACATCATTCTCTTAGGCGCACTTGTGTATTTCTATTTTCAGCATTTGTGCTAGGCTTTTGCACTCTTGAGCGCAATAGACCTATCTTTGTCTAGAGCACTTATGACAAGGCTAATTCAGAATTTGGGTTAGATTTCGTTCCATTGATTTTCCTATTGACCCTTGTAAATCTCAATAGTTTGAAGGATGGAGCAAGTCTAACATTTTACCTTCTTGTGATCAAATATAAACTAAATTTCTCAAGCACTATCTCAGCCATATTGACTTTCCTTCTAAGGAGAAACCCAACTTTCAACTCTGTAGATTGCAATTAAATAATTACTAGATAGCATCTGATACACGCAAGGTATACTTGCCCAAAAACATTTTTCTTTGACTCAGCGATTCACTAATATCAGATTATCACTACACAGAAACTATCTTAACAATGATTCAGTTATTCACCAAAAGACTAAAAGAAACTCCATTGATATGCCAATCCCTTCTCTCTATCCAGGCTACTCATCAGATGACATTATTTGGCAGGCACTTGTCATTGACATCTACAATACTGATACAGATGTCAAGCAAGGCTAGTTCCAATTCCTTTTCACCCTGTTGCACCTCATTCTCAAAACTATATTACTTTGTGGAAAGTAATACCCCAATTTTGATGCTTGGAGAGTATTGGATCATATTATGTACAACTTGCAAATGTTTGGTTATCATGATGGTCTCAAGCCATTAGCACTTAAATAAACGACCCCTTGATGTAAATGGTGTATATATGTTTTGTATAAATCCTTAGCATGAAACTCGAGGCCAAAGGCCAACTAGAGAATGAATAGACATATGTAAATATACTTTCTATTGACCATGTGGTAGAGATACCACAATGTCCTCTATGCTATGTAAAGAGGTAATGCTGGAATACAATATATAATAGTCCAAGATGGCCCCTAGGAGCACAAAGGGGTTTTGAGTCCACAAGGGGAGAAGATGAAAGGAAGTAAATGGGAAAGAAATCCTTTCTTGCCAAGTGTCAACACAATAACTCCAATCCTTTCCATCATGTGCTAAAAATTGAAACTCATGACCACCTTTGACATAGAAAGCCAAATGTTAATGGATGAAGTGCTTGGTCAAGGAATGTCTAAAGAAAGAGTATGGGAAAGGGTACCTTGTAAGGAAAAAGTACTATTATTTTGGGAAAACATAGAAGTTTCTCATTCAATTCTTCTTTCTCAGTGGATGGAATTTGTTACCGCTCAACTCTCACCAAGGGAAAGTCCTGCCCTGCAGGGGGGAGCTTGGGGCAACAGATAGGCAAGCCGCCCTGTCAACTTAGCAGCCTTGCCTCTGCACTTCTAGGCTAGGGTTTCTAACCTAAGAAGGATTTTCCTAGGGGGTCAATACTAAGTCCTATCATTGTATTTAGACGGGTGAGGGCAAGTACTTGGTTTGATTCAAGGTTGACTTCTCTAATGGAATAACTCAAGAAAAACAAGAGAAGATAATGCTCAATAAAAGCTTGGAAAATGAAAGCTTGCACTCAATGTATCATATCAATATACCACCACTCATCATATTGTACCAAATAACCAATGACATGCAATATAGAATATCCAATGTAAGATTTACAAGGTGCAAGAGCTAGTGTAGCATGTGTTTCATTTACAAAATCATATTCATGAGACCTCCATCATCATCATTCAATGGAGCAGCAAAGTGTAAAGTGTGTTTGTTTATAGGTGTAACTAACGAAGCATCGACATGTATTCATGACAAACTTTGAGCATAAAATGGACTGCTAGGACAGCAATATAGTAACAGCAGATTTGTAACAGATTTATTGCATTCATTCCACAATGAAACTATAGCATGAGGTACCAGCATTAACTTTGATAAGGTTCAGATTTCAAAGCATATGTATATTAATTATATCATCAACCAGATTTCATATACCACAGAAATGCGAGTAAATAACACAAGTATTCAAAATCTGTGTGTGTTTTAGACCACCATGTGTTGTAGATACAAAAAGTTGACTGTAGGAAACCGTACAGTGGGATCGGCCCTCAATCAGGGATGAAACAAAGCAGTGATTCAAGGTCTAGCAGGGTTGTTGAACCTGATTTCAAGATGGCTTGCTAGCACAAGAAATATCCAGTGAGGAACCTCAAGAGCGCTGCCCCAAACACAGATAATGCTGAACAGAAACATCTCTTTACCTCTGCAGAATTTAGACAGTGAAAAGGACAATTGGACAGAAAATAAAGAGGAGGTAACGTCCAGCAGCTAGGGAAGAACATTGGTCTGGTTTAGGGGTTGGTATGATGGCTATGGATTGAGAATAAGGAACCCTTGCAACGCTGCTTAAATGAGGTGGAAAACAACTTGAAACCCCACACTTAACACACTTAGACACTGCAGGAAATAGGACAGCAAGCAGTCAAGGCATTTATGGCTCGAGAAGACCTTCCAAGCAAGGTTCTTAGGGCTGCACAAGAGGTGTAAATCAGATCTGAAATGAAGGTGCAAACAAAGCCCTAGGGTTTGATTCTATACGTAACTGATTGAAAGAACAAATGGATCAAACCCTCATAAATGGAATGCTAGCAACAAGGAAGCTCAATGAAAGGAAAAGGCTAGCATCAATCACATTAAAGAGACGGAAATGAAGCTCAAGACAATCTAGCATTTAGATTATGCATGGTGAAAACCTAGATTGTCAAAACAAAAGAAAAAAGAGGACAAAAGGAAAAGTTGATTTGGGTTTTTTGGTGGTTCAAGGCCAATGCCTTTGGAGGAATATGAGGTCACTATGTCAAATCAAGGTGAGGTCTAGGGTTTAAGATGAGACAATGTTGATGGAACCCAGAAGATTGCCCCTCAAGTGTTATCTAGGGTTAGAAGGTTCCCTTCAAGGTTGGATGGGAGGATTGGTTCATGAAGAAGCCTATCCTGATACTAGCAAGGTGAACTTAAAGGTTGGCCAAGCAAAACGACAAAGTCCTAGGACATCCCACCTTAATTCAAGAACAATAACTTCAATGATCAAAGGGGAAAGATTAGAAGATCTTACCTTGAGAACCCTTCCAAGTGGAGCATTTCACCCTTCTTTGGCATGTAGTAGCCTTTTTCTTCCAATAAATCCTAAAAACTGCTTATCTAATCCTTGAAAAATAACTAAACATTTACTCAAGAAGAGAATAGATACACAAAGAACTCTCTAAACCAAGTTTCTCATTAATCTACAATGATTTGAAATGGATTCTCCTTTTATTGTGAGAAGCCTCATCAAATACAATACAATACAATGTGCTAGCTCAATACCATGAGCTCAAAACCATTAACCCAGTCAAAACCATGGGAAAATACAAGAAATGACATAACAAAACCCTCCAAGAGTGAAATGACCCTCTAGAAAAGGTCCAAATACAATGATAAAGCCACACGTATGGGCTAAAAAGAGAGGGAAGAAGGTGCGCCCCTCAAAAATAGCTCCAATATCCCATCAAAGAATGAATGGTTGAGTCACATATGGTCCAAAAGGCCTCAAACATCTCCCAACCAAATCCCTCAAACTAAGTTGTGGTCCAAACATGAAATAACGGCCTCAAAGGGGTGACATCACCTCTCACACGTGTGAGCCATCCAAGTCAATAAGTCAGTATAAAAGGCATGTGCAAGCTCCTTTAGGTGAGCACTCCTCAAGTTATCATTAATGAATGATGCCACATCATTTCAATGTCCAAATAACCACCTCCATAATCTATAACCAACCCCTCCAATTCATTAAATACTCCCACATATGGTCCAAGGAGAGATAAATAATGCATGAGTTTGAATGCAACATCCAACTAAGCAAGGAAAACGAACCTGAGTGGTCCAAAAGGCATGTGTGATGACAATGCATCCTTGTCATGGCTCAATGCATTGTCACAAATCCCAATGCAGTGACACATATCCCAATACAATACACAAATCCCAAGGAAAATGGCACAAATCCCAATGTATGCAGATATGATCATATATGAGTACACAATCCCAATACGCTATCATGGATCTCAAGACATGGTACACGTTTCCCAATGCACAGTACCCAATGAAGTGATGGGTTTAGCCTCTTAGCAAGCCATTAAATTGTAGCACTTGGTGACATATCTTAACACAATATAACAAATAGGGGTTAGTTTTAATATTTGCCTAGGTCTTACCAAGGGGAACAATATTAACCCTTATACATGCACCAAGTCCTAGGACAACCCATATTTCCTAAGTACCTAGGTGAAAGATAGGTAAAGATGAATAATAATGATGAAAGCGAAGGGGAAAGAAGTTGATGTGATGACCCTCAAAGTCTTAGACATGCATAGGTATTTTTTATTCATGTATTCATTCATCTAACTTTCATGAGCTAGGATTTTTATATAATATCCTTCGAGAGGGAGCTTAGCATTGAGTTACATGTCCTCGACGATGTTTCTTACTACCCCTTTAAGCCTTTTTCTTTAAGTGTTTAGTTTATCGAACAAGTCCTTTTTATTTAGATATCCATAGTGAGGTGTCATTGCTCAAGCTTTTATTTTTGGCTTTTGATTTTAGCTCTTCACCTCTAGCCTATTTGGCTTATTGATTCGGGCTTTCATCACTTGGACCTTTTCTTTTGACCTTTGAGAAATCATACATGACTAGGATATACTTTTTTTGTATGGATGGAATGAAAGATACAGGGGAGGTGGAAAATGACTTGCATGGTTAGGATGTGAACAACGCTATCTAGGCTAAGTACCAAGTAGTACAGACTGACCCGAGAAATGACACACTTCTAAAAGAAAACATGTTACCCAAGGTACTACGAGGGAAATAATAAAACCATGTAAAGCTATGAAATGCTACCAGATACCGTTAGGCGTTTAACACTTTTATGACTAGCTAAGAAGTTATATGATCACATCCAAATGAATATTGATACATGGAATATAAAAATGAAGCATACTTAGACCATATTGTACCATCCATAGCACATCTGTCATCTGAGGAATGAGGGATGAAGGTGAGCTATACCACAATTGAGCTAGCACGATCAAATATCTAATGGAGATCAAGAGAAACTCTCTCTGGATCTGAAATGAGCATGACATCTCATGCAAGCAACAACATGACACCGTTGTGAGGGTATCTAAAAGTTGTCACCCGTGAGGGGGTAACAGAATTCACTCTCCATTATTCTCCATTCTCATCCTATGTTCTCATCTGGTATTCCATCCCAAGTCTGCAATTACTGCTAACTCCCACCCAGAGACCATGCTTATGGGAGGTTGTGTAAAAGTAGACATTGCGGCAAAAATAGGAAACCGTCACCTGCAAGTTTCTGCTGCCTTTTGACTCCTTTGGAGTGAAGTATTCAGCACTCCAGGATTTCCCAAAGGGAAATCAGCAGTTGGGCTCTTCCTGCATGCACTGGAGCATAAGCTCGTGGTTAATTCCTGAGGGGCTGTATAGCAGAGAAGGGAAAAATCAGACCTATGTTATGTATGGCAGTGAGAAGAGAGTTTTGTGGCTGGTTGAACTTTGAAGGCTGTATGAGGACCCTAGAGTGTTATGTGGAGAGAGGAATGGCCAAGTCAAGAGTGTTGCACGTTGGGTTGAGTGTGTGTAATGCCATAGTTGGTTTCTTCACCCTGCAGACCTCGTAGCCCAGCTTGGGGGTGGGATATACAGTGGTTTCTATGGTTGGGCAGTGAATCACTCCTTAGCCAACTTCTTGGATCACTCTTCATTAAAAGATGAGTATTTAATTCTTGTTTTGCTACTCTGTAATTTAATTTTTTGGAATTCTGATATGATGAAGAATTTGTGAATGCATTGTTGTACAAATCTGCTGAAGGAATATAGGCATGTGCCACCATGTTTCTCACAGTTATATGTTTTAATTCTACTGCTGCATCTTTAATTCTGAACTTCGCATGCATCAGTGGTCTGTTGACTTGGGTCCCTTTCAGAAGTCAAATTTGTATTTAATCGGTGGTTAAAAACTTGAAATTCAGTTAATTGGGTACCTAGGTGTTGGTTCAGAAGGCATGGTTGGCTATGCCACACAGAATCTTCTTCACATCCTAGAATTTACTTTCTCGGTTTAACCATTTACTTGCATGCTTTCAGTCATTTTGATGTTGCTGTCTTGTACCCATCTTCGTCTCCTTTTAGGAGCACTTCATGCAGGCACTATTTCCTTTTCTTTTTTCGCTATAAATATTGTAAATACTTGCTGTACTCTCTAGTCCCTTTGACCTATTATGGTCTTTCATAGACACAAATATAAATTTCATTTCAGTTCAGTTCTATCCAGCATCCCAGTTAATCAATTCCAATTGCACTCCATTCTCTGTGACTTCAGGAAAGAAGATCATTATTATAATCAGCCAAAGTACTACAGATAATATGTTAAACTGTCCATGTTATCCAGTCAACTATTAGTGTCAAAAGTTCAGCATGATAGGATCATGCACAGCAAAAGTGAATGACATCCATATGACAAATAAATCAATAAGCATTGTTTTATAGAGTTTACATTAATAATATCAAGATTTCAACCCAATAAAATCTCAACTTTATTTCTGCAAACCAGAGCACAGATCTAACATTTGAAGAGTCAAGCTGGTAAAAATTATACCCTAAAATTTGATCATGCCTTAGTGAGAAAATTGCCAAATGAAGTACAGTCTCTCACTAGTTCCAAGCAAAGATCAAAGAGACGTCAACTTGATCCATATTAGAGACGGCCACCATAGAATCTAGATACATATCCCGACTGTATGCTGAAATGAAGACATTTGTCTAGTACAAATGCATTTGTCATAGGGTACATCTTGCGTGTATCTTCACTCACAGAAATCATAGAAGTGGCTTGCAGATATCATTTGAATAGTTAGGGTGGCCAAGTCAGCTGGCTTCCAGATTAGGGTGCACATTTACTAACAGGAAGTAGCTTGATTCTAGCAGTGCATATCTATTTCTTCAGTCCCTAATTTAGAGTTGGTTTCCCTCCATAATAGAAAGGACTTAACACATGTACGACAAGCCAAATTAGTTTAAGTGGACATTAATAGGATTCTTTATGCTTTTGATACATTATCCATATACTCTAAACATAAATTCCAAATTAAGATTTTCGTCTACCCTGCTACATAGGGTTCAAGAAATTACAATATATATATATATATATTGAGGACAAAATCTATCAGTCTTCAGAATATGCAATATGCATGTAATGGAATAAAGCTTTAACACACAATCATTATACCTCTGAAGAAGGAGTAATGCACTGGAAAGAGCCTTCAAAGCAGAAACCCCACCTTCACCATCTCTGCTCTCTTCTTCATTTTGAAAATACTTTAGGCTTGGAACTTTAGTAGCAATATACTTGCCAAGGCTTATGTGATTTAAAGCTTGACCTGCGATATTGAAGAACCCAAAATATGTACCGAGATTAGCATTTAATATGACCTTGCTCTAACAAGGTCATCTTTACTATGTTACACATTGGAAGAGTAATATACCAACACATATTCCTTGTATTATGGACAACTCCAATAACAATCTTTAAAAATATAATTACTTACGTCCAAATAATTTTTCAGTGGACCGAGTGACTACATTCACTGTCTGATCATTAGGAATTTCCGTAAACTCAAAGCAATCATCTGCAATTATAATACGCCTTGGTTGCCTGTACTCCGTAAATGGCAACTGTAGTAGTATATGACCAACATGACGCAAAATATTTGGATCCCTTGTAAATAAACCTGCATAAGATGACAAATATGATAAACTTGGAGTAACTAGGGGGGTGGCTCAATTTTTTATTAATACTTTGAAATTAATTGATCAATACCAATGCACAAGACATTAGCAATTGGCCAACATTGAGATACACGTGACCTATGTGTCAGACATGCACAAGACATGCCCTAATCAAGACGTGTCCTGTGAGTGTCCAACACTCATGTCCCGAGTGTCCAGATGTCCAACACAAAGGCAGGGGACACATGGCCTAAAAGAAGAGTGTCCCGTGAATTAGACATTGTTGTATTCTTTTGCATAGTTTCTATACCTTGATTACACAAGGTACATAGCAATTTGATTATCACATGGTTAACTGTTATAGAAAACAATGCATAGGTTTGAGATTCCAATAAAATTATATGTGAACTTTTGTTAGTATATGTAGGTGTACATTAAATTTTAAATGGATTGACAATAACTGTAAGCTTAAATTAAAAAATCCGATAGACTAAAAGGAGGACATAAAATACAATATCTGTTCTCAAAAATTGCACTCAAATTTCATATGACTCGGGCATGATTAGTTTGGTTAGGTAAGCTGTGGGTATGGATGTACTGTTAAGCTACATATATTTTAGTTCAAAACTTTAAACAGACTTTATTTACACAAACTTAACCAAACATGACACTACCATTACACATGGTCAGAGCAAACATTCCTTTTTCATACTAACTCAAAAAGCATGCAAACTATTTTTTTGAGAATTGTTGACTTCATAGAAAAAATAAGTACATCGTGGAACAAAGAGAATTACAACACAAAAACATTGAGTTTCAGTCTCACAATCAAGGCCAAATCCTACTTAAAGATCTGCAAATCCCATAAGCTAAGAGAGGAGGGGAGGGGCCCTTCTGAAAAGTAACTTTACACCAATCTTGTGAAAATTCCCCAGACCTAGGTGAGTAAAGTCCTTATGATCTCAATTAAACAAGTAGATTGCTGAATTTAATTATTGCAGAAATAAATTTCAGACCATAGCATTAATCACACAATAGCTGGAAATCAAATAGCAGAAGCTTAAAAATTAACTTCACACAACACAGGTAATTACTCTTTCAATAACTACTTTTCATTCCTTAGAAAAACTTACAAGGGAACCTCTACATGTTGTCCAAAACACAGCACTGTGCAGATACCAAAAAATCACCTTCAACTTGAGCAGAACAACCTGATAAGAGAGTACACCCTGCTGAGAAAAGAAAAACAGCATTTTTTAGCTGTACATTATTGTTGTACGGACTGTACAGTTGTACGCCATTGCTGCATGGAACAATACTGTTCTGTCTGTACAACTGTACGGACTTTCGTACAGCTGTATGGAACTGTGCACTGCCTGGAAACACCTATTTCCTGGCTGCTCTTTCTCTCTCTCTCTCTGTTCAACTGTTTAGGTGTTCTCTTGTGTGTTTGAACTTTCTCTCTTGACCTGTCTTTATAGTTTTATCTAAGACCAAAACCCTAATCTATTTTTGAGACTACTCCTAGTCTAAGTCGTGCATGCATGAAATACACTTTTTAGACTCAATTGCTAAAAATAAGACTCACTTTTTAACTATAGTGAATTACAAAATAGAATTACTTTTTCAAAAATGGAATTACCTTTTCAAAAATATCTCGAACTGATTCTTATCAAAGCTATAATTCTCAACACTCCCTCTTAGCGAGGAGGGAATTCTGCAAAATTTGTCTCTGAATGCCTCAAACTTCCCTTTTGCCAACGACTTAGTTAGAATATCAGCTACTTGCTAATCCATGGGAATATACTGGAGCTTCACTAGTCACTTCTGAACCCTATCTCATCTAAAGTGATATTTGATCTCTATATGGTTGGACCTATCATGAAACACTAGAGAGTTTGATACAATTTTGATTATCACAATAAATGATCATGGAAACCAACTCCTGAACAAACAATCATGCAAGTAACTTGCAAAGCCAGATGGCCTCACAACCAGCCATACTGGTTGCCATATATTCTACCTCCACTGAGCTAAGAGCAACGAAACTCTACTTCGTACCGAACCAAGATATCATTGTTGATCCCAAGCTAAAGCAACATCCTGAGGTGCTCTTCCTAACTGTTGCACTGCCTACCCAATCTGAGTTTGTATACCCTTGCAACTTCACTTCACCATCTCCAAGATATCTCAAACCATACTCCATTATGCCCCTCAAATACCTGAGCATATGTTTTGTTGCTACCTAATGCTCTTGCCTTGGCTCAACCATGAAATGACTCAAGGTGTTTGCTGCAAAACATATATCTGGCTTGGTGTTGACCAAATACATCAAACAACCTATCAACTACGCCTATACAAGGTGGGATCCACCAACTCTGAATCTACCTTCAAATTAGTGATCATGGGTGTGGCCATAGGTTTGCAGTTCTCCATTCGAAACCTCTTCAGGATCTGAACTGCATACTTACCCTACCTAAGGAAAATATCTCCTGATCTCTACCAAACTGTAGAAATTTCCAGGTCCTATCAGCTGTCTTCTTGGTCTGTCTTTGACCAAGCTAAGACTCTAAGTTTCTTGATGTCATAAGTTTTAATTTCTGTTGTTTTATAACAGCCAACTGTAGTTTTTGTTTTGCTGATGTGTTATGGTTGTTATCTCTGTTTGGGTGCTCTTGCAAGTAGTTTTATGTTAGGAAAAATACATACATGCTTACCAAATAATAACAACACACCTAAACTATCTTTTCTGCTGAAATATGGACAGATCTAAGAGCTAATAAACAGCCACTAAAATGCATGTGTAGACACAGGTATTTTTGGTCATATGACCCTGGATAAACCCCCCCCGGGGAAAACCAGTTTTGAGATATGATGTATATATGAGGTAGAGCTAATAT
>ML777645.1:865186-878960 GCA_009831015.1 Picea engelmannii
AAGTGACATAATGCACTTTAACCAAAGTCAAAGTACAAATAGACATAAAGTACTAGGACAAAGTGCCAAATAACTTTCCCACATGTGCTAAGGAGGGAAAACACATGGGGAACACCTCCTCAGGTACTAAACTCAACACAAACCTCCAATCCCAAGAAGTAATGCATCATGTTGATGTCCTTCATCTCAAACTCAACTACCATGTCTGCTTACACTTTATAATAAGCTTCTTTGCACCTGTCAGAAACAAGTCATCTACATACAACACCAAAATGAGTGGATCAGTCTGAACAAATATATAATATAAGTTAGGATCTGCATCCCTTTTGGTGAACTCTACAGATATCCATTGATCCTGGAATTCCATGCTCTCGGTGCAAGCGTGAGTCCATACAAGGATTTCTTAAGCCTGCACACATGGGACTCCTTCTCACTTACCTCAAAGCCCTAAGGTTGCTCTCTGTACACTTCTTCAATGATTCCATTAAGGAAAGTTGTCTTCATATCCATCTGATGTATCCTCCATCCCATAAATGATGCCAAGGACATAATTGCTCTTATGGAAGTGTACCCGGCGATTGGAGCAAATGTCTCCTCATAGTCCACTCCCTCTCTCTAAAAGAACCCTCTCGCCACAAACCCTACTTTGGACTTCTCAATGCTGCCATTTGCAGCATGCTTGATCTTGTAGAGCCACCTGGAACTCATACCTGACTTCCCCTCCAGTGTTGGCACTATGTCCCAGACATCATTCTTCATGATGGAGGTGTACTCCACCATGGCATCCCACTATACTTGTTTGTCTGTTTCCTCCTGACAACTGGAAGGCTCGGAATCTAGAATGTTGCTCATCTTGATCTTGTAGAGCCACCTGGAAATCACAACTGACTTCCCCTCCAGTCTCGGCACTATGTACCAAACATCATTCTTCATGATGGAGGTTTACTTCTCCACCATAGCATACCGCCATACTTGTTGGTTTGCTACCTCCTGAAGAGTGGAAGGCTCAAAATCTAGAATGTTGCTCATCAATGCCATATAGTCTGGAAACTTCTTTGGAGGTCTGTGTTGATATCACGGTAGCTGCGGGAGGTATTAACCTCCAAGTGTAACCTTTGACAAGATTAGAATATTCCGGGAAGCAAGAGAAACCCTAAAACATTGGATAATAACCCTAGAAGGCAAGTTGACTCAAGAGAATATTTAATATTGAGTTATTAGCCTCCAAAAAGAGAAATCGACCCAGTCAAGTGAGATAGAGCAGTATAAATAGAGGGCGCTAGAGCTCATTTGTCACACTTACTCTCACAACTGCATAAGACTAGTGGTGCGCAAGTTTGGAGAGGGAGTGCAGTTGCAGCTACTGCAATTGGTATTTTGACTTTTGGTTGGACTTTCTCTTGGTTATGGTTTGGACTTCCTGCTTGGTCTTTGGTTATTCTTGCTTGGTGCGCTAGCCTTGCAGAAAGGTGCGCTACCTTGGTTGGTTATTGGTTTGCTTAAGGAATTATTTTGTCTATCAAAGTTAAGGTGCTCGGGGGTGACCTTTGTGCCTATGGTTGGGTGACAATATTGCTATATTGTCTATGGAAAAACGAGCACATCTCTTATTTTCTAACAGTTTTCTCTCTCTCTGAATGTGCTCCTAGGAGTTTCAACATGCTCCTAAGCATCCTTCAATGTTTGATTAAACCATCGAGGTCTACTGATAGAAGTGGAAGGGGCTCCTATCTCCCCTTGTTCACCTGAAGGTTGTTCTACTACCCCGAAAATCACTCGCGACCTCGGCTCAACCTTTAGAGCTTCCTGCTCCTCATCATCTACCACTGGAGTAGGCTCATGAGACTTCCTGGATGCAAAGTCTTCCTCAAACTTTACATCCTTGCTTACTATTGTCTTCCTCTACTCTAGAATATAGACCCTGTAATCCTTTGAAGTCTCATCGTAACCCACAAACAAACCATTCATGTAGGAGGGATCCAACTTGATTCTCTTCTCTATCGGTACATGGATATAAACTGGACAACCAAAGATGCATAAATGAGTCACCTCTAGCTTCACACCAGTTAATGCCTCCTCTGGTGTCTTGTCCACCAAGGTCTTATGAGGACACCGGTTATGGACGTAGGCTATTGTATTACATGCCTCTACCCAAAGAAACATGGGAAAGTCCTGGTCATGTATCATGGCCTTAGCAACCCCTATGATGGATCAATGTTTTCTCTCTAAAACCCCATTCTATTATGGGTTGTACAGAGTTGTCAGTTCGCCCTTGATTCATGCCTCCTTACAAAAACCCTCAAACTCCTTGGAGGCATATTATCCCCATTGTCTGAACTCAAGACTTTGATCTTCTTCCCAATCTGGTTTTCAACTAGAGCTTTGAACTCCTGAAACCTACTAAAGACCTCATCCTTGGTCTTTAAGAAGAAGATCCAAGTCTTGCGAGAGAAATCATCAATAAAGGAAACATAATACATGCTTCTTATTATTGACGTCACTGACATCGGTCCACAAACATCCAAATAGTACTAGGTCTAAAATCACCCTAGACCTATGCTCGTTGCTTGGGAAATGTTATAAACATAAGCCTAAATAGAATAATAAAAGAATAATATATTAAATGATAAATAAATTAAGATAGAACATAAAAAAAAAAGTAATCTAATAATGAATTATAAAGTCATGACTATTTGTAAATGGGTGCTTCAGCTATATTTATAATCAAGCTCCTCTCAATGTAACATCATAATTTAATTTACAAAATATATATTTAATTGATTTCTCATATCATTGAGTAAACATAAGGAAATGTGTGCTTCATCTGGTATCAGAGAAAATTGAAACCGTACACCATCCGCTGCTATATCCACCAACCGTATAGCCATCCACATGTCGTACCACAATCCAAACTGTCACCGTCGCCATTCTGCCGTACTCGGCTCGACCCGTCGTATTTGTTGTACAGCCTCCATAACTCTCGCCTGCAATTCGTGCCTTCAACATATCGTGCTCACCGTACAGCTGCCATCACTCCCACCGACTGCAATTTGTGCCTTCAGCCACCAATATATTGTACCCTTCTGCTATCAATTTCCGTACAAATCAATCGTACAGTGATGTACGTGTAGAAAATCTGAGGTACTATCAGGCTGCCAAAACAGGTCTGTCCTTAACCTGCTATTTGGCTCTAAGTTCACAATCTCAAAACTGTCTTCTTGCTGTCTTTTAGGACAGCAAACTGTTTAGTAACTTTCTGCTGATAATTTTTGGTGGTTAAGTGTTCTTTGAGGTGCCCTTGCAAGTGTTTTCATACCCCAATGTTAGCACATGCAATATACTAAAAACATATAACACTCATCATGATCTTTACAACTCTAACAAGCTGATCTAAACTCTAAGCATGCATGAAATGAACACAGGTATTTTTGGTCAACATGACCCTGGATAAACCCCCCCCCCCCCCGNGGATAAACCCCCCCCCCCCCGGGGAAAACCAGTTTGGAATGAAAGTATATATAATGATGATCTAAAGCATGAGATACAACAAGTAATACAATACAAAGGAATTTGTATACATAAAAAGCTCCTCTCGAGCCTTGCCAAAGGATCCAATGAGATATGCGCCCTCTCCCTTTGTTGATATGTCCACTGAAATGAAGCACCCTCCTTCCTCTTTGACCCAATAAAGAAACCCCACCACAAAAATCTGCTCTTGTGTGTTGCCTCTCCACTAAAACAATCAGATCTGACTTCCTCCAAGTATAGATGCTCCCTGCTAGCTATGCACCCCCCTCCTATGGTGCGCCCTCCTCCAAGCAAGTGTGATCACCACAAATAATATGGGCCCTAAACCTCCATGAGCCCTCCATGAATGGAGGTTCCCAAGATCTCCTCTCCCAATGCTTCCATTCCCATCTCCTTGCCCTTCTCCAAGCTCCTTTGGTGAGCATACAAGTGAGAATGAGCCTCCAAATGCCCTATGTACCCTCTTTATAGAAATCATAAGGAAACCTAGAAATGGATGGATGAGATCATCCCATCCCATTTCTAATCAAAGGTTGAGATCATCCAAAAATAATCTCAACTCAAAACCCACTTTGGCTTAGTTTCCTTATTTCTCTTTATGTCCCTCAATTCACCCACAAAGTGAATTAATACACAATTCACTTAAGTGACTCCATTCACTCAAGTGACAAATTTCACCCTTTTGACATAGGAAAAATGTCAAAGTGAAATTAGACATAAAGTATAAGGCACAATAATGGGTCAAATATTTCCCCCTTGTGGTTAGAGACCCACAACCACAAGGGGACCACTTTCCAAGGTACCCAAATCTCAACAGTACGCACATCATTTCCTATTTCTTAACATTGTCATACAACTTCTGTATGGAATTCAAAGAGCCATAATTCTTCATTGGTACAGAGATCATACGAGTTTTTTGCATCAGTACAAGAAATAATTAATTAATCAGATTGTTGTCCATATGACTCTATCATTGAGAAGTCTGTATCCGTCCATACCAATTCATTAAATTCAGTTGTACAATTAATTAATTGGAGCACCATACAATTCAATTGAAATCTAGATTAAGTACAATCTGTACAGTCGGTAGTTAATTACAGCACCGCAAATTACAGAATTACAATCCATACAGCCATACAATTTCATCTATAAGACATTACAGCAGTAACTTGATTCAATCAAAATTGATCGCAAGAGTACCCCACTTGTGACCAGAAAAGTGTCAGACGTCCATTCAAAATTGGAAAAAATAGAAAGGCAGCAAAAAGAACATGATAAAAGGTAGGAAGAACTTCAGGAGAAAAATAACCAAATGCAAGATCAAATCACACAAAATCACAAAAGCCTACAAAAAGAACAAAATAAGCTAAGGAACTTGGTGACCCAAAATCACCTTAACTCACTACACGAACAAACAAAGTAGCGTAATGAGATGAATGACAATCATGCTAAAATGAAAAAACTCATAGCCAATCTAACAGCACAAGTCACATCTCTAAACACAGCCATTCTGCAACCAAACTCTCCAAGTACTCTCAACCCTCCGTCGAGCCCTTCTAATACCTCAATTCCACAAGTGAATACACCCTTGTCTAATACAGCAAACCCACAAATAAATATACCTCAGGGCATCGTAGTTCCTAACCAATTCCATCCATATGCCAACCAAACCCTTTTTGCATATCCGCCAAGAGAAAAACTTGAATTGTCAAAATTTGACGAGAATGAAAAACAAGGTTTGGCCTAGTTTAACAAGGCAGAAGAATATTTCAAAATATATGGTATCTATAACGACGATGAGAAAATCAGATGTGCATCCATGCAACTAGAGGGAGATGCATATAACTGGTACATGTGGTGGAATAAAATAGGATATGCAATAAATTGGAATAAATTTAAAGATGATTTCTTTAAAAGATTTCAGGGTATCAAAGAAGAGGATTGTTTTACAAAGCTCACTAAGTTACAACTAAAAGGGCACATGAACAACTTTACTCGTGAATGGGAAATACTAGCTACAAGACTACCAGGATTATCAATAGAACATCTAGTTCAATCATATATAACTAGTCTTAAACCTGATCCAGAACGAATTCAAGTTACACGATATCACAACGAAAAGACAATGATTGCAAGTTCTATGGAGACAAGTGGACATCAGGGCACAAATGTCGAACCCAAAAATCATGTAGATATGAGGCTAAGAATGAATCTGACTCCTCTAGTAGCAACTCTGAGAAGGAAGAAAAGAGGAAAGAAAACAAGTGCCATAGATGCGGTGAAAAGTGGGCTCTGAGCCATAGATGTGCACCCAAACACACATATCACTGCAAAATTATGAATGGGAAGAAAGCGCATGTTGTCGCTGAAGAAGACTCGTTGGACACTGATGAGGATGAAAACTCACCAAAGGTTTCATTAGCTTCAATCATGTGCATAAAACAAACTCATAAGGAAGATAAGTTAGAGGTTTTAGTTCAGGAAGAAAAACCACCTATAGTACATTATACTCCACCTCATATGAGGTTGAAGGGTACTATCCACAACAACTCGAGTGGGAAAACCCATGATTTTGTTTGAAGCGATTACAAAAACTGTGAAACCAAACACCTTAAGGCTCAAAGGAAACCTAAAAGGAAAAGATATCACAATATTAGTAGATTCGGGGAGCACCCACAACTTTGTGGACATTAAGCTCGCAAAAACAATTAAATCTTTTCGTATACCTTGTCAAGGACCTCATGGTTACAATTGTTGAAGGTCAACCAATCGGAGGAGTAGGGAAATGCCATAAAGTTTCAATACATATACAAAAGTTGGAGCTACAAACAGGATATTACGTTCTACCCCTTTATGGAATGGACATGATATTGGGAGCTGGATGGTTGATGCAACTAGGAACCTACACCACAAATCTCCAAGAACAACTCATGGAATTGAAATGGAAGGGGAAGAATTATAAGTTATATAGTTCAAGAACCCAAAACCATCCGCAAAAAGAAATTACAACTCCCATGCTTCCGCCACGAACAAATCTACCAAATAATCACCAACAAATCCAAAATCAAGGTGAAAGTCCACAAGAAAGACAAATTCATTGCTTTGAGGACAAAGCAAATTTGAGGAGGGAAGCAATGTTATAAACATAAGCCTAAATAGAATAATAAAATAATAATATGATAAATGATAAATAAATTAAGTTAGAACATAATAATAAAATAAATAATCTAATAATGAATTATAATGTCGTGACTAAAGGTCATGACTCATGACTATTCGTAAAAGGGTGCTTTGGCTATATTTATAACCTTGCCCCTCTCAATGTAACATCATCATTTAATTTACAAATTATAGATATTTTATTGATTTCCCATACCATTGAATAAACATAAGGAAAAGTGCGCTTCAGGAAAGCAACCTTGGCATGCTTTGTTGAAATATTGTAACTGCAAAGAGTATTCTATTTATTATTGATGTATTATTCATTAGATCAATCCCCTTTTGTGGATTGATCATGTCGGGCATTGTAAATGACCAAATCCCCTTTTGCNGATTGGTCAAACCCTAATTGTAATAGGCAGAATGAGAAGTCAGCCCCCATATTAAATTAAGGTGGTTCTAACCACCCAGAATAAGAAGTCGCCCCCAGATTACTTTAAGGTGGTTCTAACCACCCAGAATGAGAAGTTGGCCCTGCCAGTGAAAAGACACCTCAGTTCAACACCTGCCAAATTGTATAAATAAGAGAGGCCAACGCCTCATTTGTACACACACTCATTTGTTCATCAGAGCGCAAGTTTGGAGCTGCAATTGGAGAAGAAGGAAGAGAGAGAGAGGTGCATTCTTGGGAGAGGACTTTCTGTATTGTTTGGTTTATTCTCTTGGCATTGTATTGGCTATCTATATTAAGAAAGTTTTTGTTGGGTTTTCTCCCCCATGAGGGTGTCCCAGGATAAATGATGTGTCTCTTGTGATTGTGTATTTCTCAGTGATCCTATCTATGCTATGGTTATCTAGTGAATTGAAAAGAAACCTAGTAATAGCTTAAACCTTAACATGCTCGTCAAGCATGCACCCTCTACATACACCATGTTGCTCAATATTGAACTCTGGAAGACTTGTAACTATCTCCCTCAGAATAGGCAACGCCCGGAGATGCAAATGCCCCATCCTCTTGTGTCACAACTCGCACAAGTTGTCACAATTATGCACCGGGGATCAAATAGGGTCACCCTACAACCTATACAAATTACCTTCTCTAACCCTTGTTACTTGAGCTATATCTGCGCTAGCTAGAATCCTTCAGCTTGATGAGGACTTGTTGATTCTTGAACTCCACTATAAAGCACTTATCCTCCGTAATCAAAACTGAAAGCAAGTTCTTCTTGAGACCCGGTACAAACAAGACATCGACAAAATCTAAAGAATTATCGGACTCAAGTTGGAAGGGAATAGTACCAACTGCTGCTACGAGGTACTTGGCATCATCACCAAGCTCAACTTGTACTCCCAAGTCCTGCTTCTTCAAACTAGAAAACAATTGTTGCGCTAATATCATATGTCGAGAAGCCCCACTGTCCATATACCACGCATTCCTCCAAATTGCATTGGTAGAAAGGCAAGATACCAATGAGAAACCCTTCTCGAACTCGGAAGCAAATTCAATCATTTGCGTTTCTGCAGAGGTTTCTACCTACTTTCTGTTGCTACTTCCCTTTACCCTTTTTCTTATCTCGACACTATGAGGAAAAATGGTTGTGCTTATGACAATTGAAGCACTTGATTTTACTCAAGTCCTTCTTTCTTGGTTATGAGGTTGACTCCTCACTCTTTCCCTTACCCTTGATGGGTACTTTACCTCTACCCTTATTTCACTGACCAAATAGAGCTAGATTCTCTTCACCATTGTTCTTGCCAACCTTTGACTCCATCTGAATCTCCTCCTAGATACAGTAATCCCAAAGCCTCTCAAAATCAAGAAGGTTTTCCCGAGCGCAAATACCTTTAACAAATGGTTCCCATGATGTTGGGAATCCATTTAGTGCCATGTTCACTAGATTTGAGTTTGTTCCGCAATATCATCCGCATGTTTATGTTCCGACTCAGGGAGAGAATAACCAAGGCATCAAACATGTCCTTCGCTATCTTCTCCTCGGATCTAATCCTTTATGGCATCCAAGATCATCCACTTGGCCTTCACTACCCTCTTGTTGTGAGCTACCAACTCCTTCATATCTGTAGGCGGAGTAGAAACATTCTTGACAATATACCAAAGATCATTCTCTTCTAGTAAGAGTGTAACCCTCACCTTCCATGATAAGAAATTCGAGGCACCATCCAATCTGTCCTCAAACCTGAGGCTATTCAATTCCATTTCTAAGATCTACTGCACAAACTCCCAAATGTGAAAATAAAACTTTGAAACCCTCTCATTGTTGGTCCTTCTTCCCTATAGTTGATTTACTGCTGCAAATCCTAGAGAATCTCAATCAGATAAACAAGCTCTGATACCATGTGAAAATTCCCCAACCCTAGGTGACTAGAGTCCTTATGATCTCAATCAAACAAGTAGATTGCTGAATTTAGTTATTGCAGGAATAAATTTCAGACCATAGCATTAATCAAACAATAGTTCGATCAAATAGCGGAAGCATAAAAATTAACTTCACGACACATGTAATTATTCCTTCAATAACTAATTTTCATTCCTTCGAAAAACTTAGAAGGAAACCTCCACAAGCTGTCAAAAAAACAGCACTGCACAGATACCAAAAAATCACCTTAAACGTGAACAAAACAACCTGATAAGAGAGTACAGACTGCTGAAAAAAAAAACATTTTTCTGTTGTACGGCACTGCTGTAAGGAACTGTGCGCTGCCTAGAAACGCCTCTTTCCTAGCTGCCTACTCTCTCTCTCTCTCTCTCTCTCTCTCTCTCTCTACTCAACTGCTCATGTGTTCTCTTGTGTGTTTGAACTCTCTATCTTGACTTGTCTTTATAGTTTTAGCTGAGACCAAAACCCTAATTTATTTTTCAGATTACTCCTAGTCTAAGTCATGCATGCATGAAATACACTTTTTAGACTCAACTACTGAAAATAAGACTTTCACTTTTTAACTAAAGTAAATTACAAAAGAGAATTTATTTTTCAAAAATAGAATTACTTTTCGAAAATTATTTTTTCAAAAATTACTTTTTCGAAAATATCTCAAACTAATTCCTGTCCAAGCTATATTTCTCAACAAATGTTTCCATAGAAAACCAATTGCAAACTGTTGAATTGTGGGCCGCAAGGATTGTGTGGCAATCCCTAATCATCCAAGTGTCTCACAAGAAAGGACCTTTTCACAATAGTAGTGCAATGTAAAGGAAGTGAAGTTCAACATGAAACCATGCCCTAAACATTTTGGCAAACATGTTCAACCATTTCATCATTACCACAGAAAACGCATGCAGCATCTATCGCACCAACTTAATGAAACATGCTCTTGATCGACAACCCTTGATGAAACAAAAGCCAACCCCAAAATTTGTGTTTAAAATAACATTGTGATTACAAGACGGACTAACACCTCCTCAACCAATGCACCAAAAAATCCCAACCAACGCACCAAAGAATCCCTCAAACCCCACCTTTTATTCAAGCACACGACAATGTCAAATCCATGCCTTACCACATCATAAAGGTACTTCGTCACATAGAAGTAAAAGGGCTTCCCATTTCACCATCTCCAACACCTCCAAAACTGACCTATCCCATGTCGCCGCATTCTAAAAAGACAATCTTCAAGAATCATGCCACAAACCCTCTAAAACAAATTTCTCTAAACAAGTTAGCATTGAGTTCAGTAAAGAATGCACAAGGTGTGCCATTGTTGGTGATCATGATTCCACAAATTCTTCCAATAGAAGAGACCTTTCCTTGCAAATATTTTTCCAACAAACCTAACCCAAAGGCCAATCTAACCACTATGTAATGATACCATCAAAATCGATCGTGATGCCAAATCCCAAAGACCCAAGGGTCCCTCGTATTGCCAAGCAAGAAACCCATAAACACTCTACCAAGCAGCCCATGCCCTCTTCAGTAGACTTCATTTTTTGTCGAAGGTAATTTTGTTGTACATGTAGGAGGCCTAACATGTAACTCTAGACATCTACATGCATCTTTGGAAAAGGAACACTAATATATGTCTTTAGGTGTGGTGTCCCCTTCCATGCACTCCTAGCCATGCAACAGCAAGCCCAACCTCCCAACATTTCAAGTGGATACTCCACCCATAAAGGGATCCAAATGAAGCTTTTGTGAGACAGAAAATAGTGATCCTTTGGAATGAATAAATCGATTCAAAAGGAGTTGACCGTTAGAAAATAATAATAAATTAATTATCAGATAAGGGATCAAGTTGAATAATATAGTAAAAAGGAAAAGATATGGTCAAAGTATAACTTGTGAATTTTATATATAAAAATAATGGTAAAGCTGTAATAAATAATAAAAATATTTAACTACAAAACAATAAGGGTAAAGATTATATCAAGGACTGAATTTTCTTTGAAAAAAAAGCATAAAGTAGGATGCATGACCAAATCAGGAGATAGAAAAGCAAATCACTATAAGAATAGGTTCAAGGTAAAGATAAATGAGAAAAGAAAAATTAGATTAATGAGAAAATATCACAGAAAAAGGCGGGGTTAAGTTAAATGAAAGATAAATTATATTTTAGGAACAAGAATGAAACAAGAAGAAAAACTAACAAAAAGAATGAAATAATAATGATATTAGGTTGAGATAAAGATAATATAATATATTAAATTGATTAAATATTTATGGCAAAATTCTTACAAAGATGATAAAATATTCATAGTCCTTAGGAAAGAGGTTAAAAGGAATAATGTAAAATAATGAAGAAAGAGAGGATTTATTAAAAATGTAAAGTAAGCTTTAATACAGGAATGAAATGAATCACTTAATATAAATGATACTCATATTAAAAAGGACGAAAAGAGAGAGAGATGATAAGATATGACAAAAATAGATGATAAACAAATAGTGTTAAAAAAATGACAAAATAAAAGAGAGTGATGAATAATGAAAAATGTCAAAGGTTGTTCTAGTGGGAGACAAAGTAATGATAAGAGAAGAAATTTGACGAGGTGATACTCAAACAAAATTGGACAAAAGAAAAGAATTTATTTTTATTTTTTCTTGTTTCAAAGGCAAGATTAGGGCTTAATGACGAAGACGATGAATGGACTTCCAAGAATGACCAAGTTTGTAACCATCTTCACAATTAATATTGTTGGGTTGTTTTCCGATTTCTAGGGCTTCCCTAATGATACACGAGGAATAGTGGGGATTTGGTGCTAAGATTTTGGTGTGATTAAAGAAAATAAGGTGTTTAGTGATATGGGAATGCTCAGCAATAGCAGATTTGGTAATGAGATTATGAAAAGTATCAACGATATGCTCTTCAAGATGAGATTGCATAGATCTACCAGTTTGGCCAATGTAGGCTTTGCCACAAGAGCGTGGAATCTAGTAAACACCTTGAGAAAGAAGAGTGTTAGATTTATCTTTGATGCTTCGGAATAATTGCTTTAGGGTTTTGTGAGGTTTGAAAAAAGTTTTGATATTCTTTTTGGCTAGCATCTTGAAAATATGATTGATGATTCCATGGATGTAAGGGAGCAAAAATTGTTCTCAAGGAGGAGAGGCGGGGAGGTGATTCTTTGTTTTTGGATGGCCAACGGAGTGAAAATCTCAATGACAGTATGCATCCTACACTCTCTGAAATGACTTCTACATTATAATTTAAAGTCCTTAAATTATTCAATCAAAAATATGTGACGCACATGCGCCTAATACGACTAACCCATCCTTGGCCCATGTCAACATGACTACAAACAAATACATATAACTGACAATATTGAGCAATCACACATAAAACATCAAAGATAGAACAAATCCCAGATTAAGAATGTAAAACTATGTTACAAGGGAACACATCACCTACCATGTCATATGCATCCCCTTGATGAGGACAGAAACATCCTCCATTTTTCATAGTTGATCTTTTAATGTAAAAGGAATAGCCTCAACTTCTACTCATGCTTTTCATCATCATAACCATGAAAAAAAAAATTAATTCTAACAAAAAAGAGTCAAGATCTTCATGCAATTTGTCATAAAATAGTGCTACTGCATTAGGGGTAATTGTCTTTCCTTTTCTTGTCAGAAAGCACAATAGAAAAGCCAATATCATCACTGCTTTTGGCATTGCTTTTGGTGTTAGCCATGGTGTCCAACCAAAATGTTCATTCAAAACCCTTGATAAATCAAAGATGTCCTCCTCTTCTTCATTGGCAGGGACGACACCATGCATCGTACAATCTTTGAACATATTTTTGCATTATAATCCTTGAATTCTTCCATCAAAAAGGTGTGAGGAACACATGTGCCCGATGTTACCCCCCTCATATTGCATGAGAGCAACTCTTATGATTTTCAACACGAGATATGATTTGTGGCATGGTACATGTTACCTCTCCAGGAGGTACTCTAGAGTTTTCATTTTTGGCTGCACCATTGTAAGCCCAAGGATGCAATTTAAAGCCATATAAACCATAGTGGATGATTTTTGTAGTAGACTTCCAGACTGAGTCCGATCATGATCAGTGCCCTTATGTCGTCGTCTCACCATCTCTCATCCTGGATAGGAATGGAGGTTGTGGCACGGATCTATTTGGACACATGATTGGGTGAATCCACATGTCTTATGTAGATGTGATTGCAGTTTGTGGGGCATGTTATCCCCGATATCTAGGGATAACTAGGANATCATGTCTCGAGGCCCACATGGTCCTAGACATGGAGTACCGAGAGCAGGAGTGACTTGAGCATGGCCCTGGAGGGCCCATCTCTCTTCTTCTCAGCCAGACTTGTCCTGTCAGCAGTAGCAGCATCCATCACCACCGGCCTGGTCTTGCACCGGAGAGGACTCTTGCTCCATGAGGTAATTGATCCGAGGTATCATGGTATGTGTCAAATTTGATCGTTATAACCTTTTTATGTATGCATTAGGTTCCTTTCATTTCTGATGACTGCTTGGATCTTACACTAATCCACTTGACCATTGTTGGGGTGATTGATGGGGTAACTTAGCAAACTGGTATTCATGGGTTTTGGTTAGCCACCAAGGGGGATTTGCAGAGCCATCGTCCGCTCCCACCATCTTATCACTT
>ML777645.1:880632-903949 GCA_009831015.1 Picea engelmannii
AGACGTCCTAGGCCTAATTTAGTTTACACCTAGGGTTTTGACCTTAGGGTTTGAAAAGCCTTGTCCCCAAGCAACACTTTTCAGCCCTAGACTTATAGTTTGAAGCTAGCCGTTTTGCCAAAGAGTCCTAAGGAAAGAGGGAGAAGCATGACGCCTAGCTTTAGCTACACCAGAATGAGCCTTCTCCCCTTAGGGTTTTGATTTGGTGGCCCTGCCATTGCAGCACCATTAAACCTAACCCTCATGTCCTTAGGTTTAAGTCTCTCCAAGCTATTAGCCTTTCTCCATTTGACTCCATTAACCCAAGGCACTAGTCTAAGATTACAACGTTGAGCTTTTTGGTGTTAAAACTACCTCTTTCAAACTCTCAATTGTGAAAACCTACTAACCCTAACGTCTTACTAACCCTAGTTTTGATGATGACGTCTTGGCCTCTTTAAACTATTGTTTGGTCTAAAAGTTGCGGCTAGGTCATCCCTAGATAGCCATAGAGGAATTGAGCAATTTCATTGGTTAATTTAGCAAAACGTTCTCCTCTTTGTCTAGCTAACCTACCCTAAAACCCTAGGTGACGTCATACTTGTTTAAACCCTTGTTTGACATAAAGCGTTGTGACATTGTCACCCTTTTTGATAGGCTTTGAGTTGCTGATTATTTTCTTAAGTTTAATTGACAAAACGTTCCTCTCATTGTCTTTAAAAAATTGACCTAATACTAGGGCTGACGTCACCCTCAATCTGCAATAGTGACGCAGCAACAATATTTATATATGAGCAGATTTATGACATTTATTGCATTGTGATAATACATAGATTTGACTTTATACATTGAATGCAATTATCATTCTGTATTTATTGAAGAAGTATTATAAGCCTTTGTCTCTAATTGCAATCATTGACTTCGTCAATAATTACCTTTAATATTGCTCATATATGTTATAGATAGTCATTAATGTTTTGAAGTACTAACCACTGCAGCACATTTTAGCTTTATTTGCCTTGTCTCGCAAACAGGTGCCATTCAGTGGAATTTCTTCTCTTTGACTATCCATTTGGCAGTAATCTGTGAAGGGGAAGCTTATCTTAGCCTTTGAAGCCTTTAACCTTTGCCCCTTTTCCTTCAACGCCCCAGATTACTAGGGACGTCTCCCTTGGGATTAGCCACCCAGAATAGAAAGAGCTCCCCATCGAGGTGACAGTGGGTGGGGACGCTCCTGTTACGCCAGTTTGAGCCTTGACTTCAAGCTACCTAAACCTTTCCTACAAACTGTGCGATAACAGGGCCTAGTCCGATCCATGTCATGCACACCTATGTCTTCCCACATGGTTATCTTATATTGAATCTATAGGCATACCTTGGCCATGGTGCACTATCATTTTTGTTTTCAACATGGCAATCTCACAAAGTTTTCATCATTGCATGTCTTTTCATGCAGTGCACTATTTTCATGCAGAGGTCCCCAAGGCAAAAATACAACATGGGCTCAAAATGACCGGAAAAAAATCATGAGCAAAACCCATGTTGCAAAATTTTGATTGACAAAATATTAAGGGAATTTTCAGCATTGCACGTCTTTTCATGCAAATACACCTTGGAGGCAAAAATACAACATGGGTTCAAAATGAACAAAAAAAAAATCACAAGCAAAACCCATATTGCAAAATCGTGATTGATGAAATATTAAGGGAGTTTTCATCATTGCACATATTTTCATGCAATGCACGTCTTTTGAGGCAGTGGTTTGTCGAGAGAAAAATACAACATGGGTTCATAATGGTCAAAAAAAATTCACAAGTAAAACCCATATCTCATCATTTTGGTTTATGGAATATTGAAGGAGATAAATCTCCCCAAAGAAAATTGTCCCATTTCTTCTACAAAATTGTTGGACATTTTACAAGGTCAAATGGTCAAGGAGTGGAATGTTTGGGGTATTCTAGAATTAGAATAATTTTGGCAGGTCAAAGATGCTCTCTCCACATGCAAAATAATTAATTTTATTCAAAGACGATCTATTTCCAAACAAAGTGGTTAATTTAACCACTAAATCCTCTTTGGGAGAAGTCACAACTACTCATTAATTGATTTGACAAGTCAAACTAGTCGTTGGAAGGAAGAATCGTCAATGTGGACAAAATATGACCGTTAGTGCTCATTTTTCAAAGGAAAATGTCTCCAAATTTATTTCCTCCACCACTTATATGAAAAATAAATTGGTCAAGCAATTTTTTCATGGATTTATCCCATTTTGACCATTGTTGTATGTAATAAAAAAAACATATCATATGGTTTAGCCTCCAACCAATTGTGGATGTGCAAACAAAGAATATTATTTTTAATGAGGGAGATAAAAGACCATTGGTGGATGTAATAAACATATATATCATATAGTTTAGCCTCCAAATAATTGTGGATGTGCAAACCAAGAATATTGTTTTTAATGAGGGAGTTAGAAACTAGCGGTTACAAATTTAACTATATAAGGCTAGCTACTTCTCTCATTTTTTGTTGTTGAAACTTTGTGAGATCATAATGCCATTTTACAGAACTCAATTCTCTTGTGTCACTATGGATTATATGTTGTAATGTTTGTTTTTCTTGGTCTTGGATATTTGTAATTGTGTTCTTGGTAGGGGTTCATTAGGAGACTTGCGGAAGATATTCAATCAATCCATTGAGGGGCTACATAGTCACGTGGAAGAGAGGAAGATAGGCCTTCGTCTCCCTACTCTCTTTGTGGGATCCAAGGGTAAAACACCCGAGTTGTTGGACCAACTCCTTTGGGAGTAGCTTCAACCAAGTGGTCTATTATCTCTTCGACCCAAGTTGATTGGTATCTTGGAAACCATTTCATAGAGGAGCTTTCCTAGCAAGATCCAAGGAAGAACTCATCTATCGGTAAATTGTCTAGCATTGGGGGAGATGGTGCTTCCACTCCAAACCCAATTGTCTAGAGATCTATTTGGCCAATCTTAAGTTCGTGGGGCCATAATTGCACAAACTAGAGACATCATAAGGTATGAATTAAAGGTAAGAAAATCTTTCAATTTCTTCATCCATTTTAATTAAATATTTTAATCATCTTTTATTACAAAAATACAAAAAAAGCATACCCTAGCTTTGTATTTCAATTCTATCTTCATTAAGCTAGTAGATCTTGGGGTTTTTACCTTGTGGGATTTTCCCTACCCCAAGATACATATTCCCTTATGTTTTTGTGCTTCGTTACTATCTACTACAAGGGTTTATTTGAGAATAAGTGTGCAGATCTGCATAAAAACAGCAAGCAAACTCTTCAGATCTACACTTGGTGGACACATTAAAAGGGTATATTTTGTAAGTTTTACCTTCTTAAACCCTTTTTATTTCAATTCCAGATCTAATTTGCATGTTGTATTCTTATTTCTAGTCATTATAGAGAATAACTACAGCACAACAATTGATTTAGTTGGCTGTAGCAAATTTTGGGTTTTGACCCTACGGGGATTTGAATCCCAAATCTGCAAAAGTAATTTCCAGTTTGCTGGAAATTAAATTTACAGCAGATCCAAAGGCTCTTGGGCATAGTAAACACTTTTATCTTGCTGCCCTAGCCTTTTTACCCATATATCTAATGATCTAGTGCATCCTTGCACTTGTGGGAGGCTTCAAAGGGCCATTTTCCTTCTTGTTTTCTGTGTTTTCTGTGTTTTCTGTGTTTTCTTGTGTTTTGCAGGTCTGATTTAGCAGGACAGTGAGGACATTACTCATTTTTAGCCACTTTGGTCAAGGTACTCACATAGACAATCATTCAGAAAAGTGGTAACAACATTCCCCTTCTCTCTTGTACTTCATTTCATTATTATTTTTGGAGACTAAGGATAAATTAGCTTGTTGTTTATTCACTTTATTTTCTGCAATATATTTTATTCCAGCAAGCTATTAAGATAATTAACTCCTACCCCTTCACCATAGCCCGCTAGTTAAGGCACTGATCTAGTAATCAGTTGGATAAGGTGATTGTGTTGTGTTATAGGGAAGCCTCCCAAAGCCTTTCGAGAGTGAGAGCTGGGCTTGAACAAGGAGAGGATAGGTGTTGTGGTAACATTGGGCACCTATTCCTTGTGTTGCTCCCATAGCAGTCTAAGACCTTGTAGGACTGTTAGTTTGGGCTGTAACAGTACCCATGGAGTTGATAGATTGGGGGTACACCTTCATTCTTTGCTTGGAGATAATGCTTTTCTTGGTTGAGTTGATTGATGATCATGCTTAGTGGTTTATGGATCACCCTCTTGGTGTACTTTTGACGGTTATGGAGCTTGCTACCTCATCATGGTGTTGCATAGGTATACTTGTTCATCTTGACTAGAGGATGTTACACCTTGGTTCATTCATGATGATTCTAGCCCCCAAGGAGTTGGATACTAGTGGTGGGGGATGAGACATGACTTAAGTGGTTTTAGTTGGGTTTCTATGTTGATTATACCTTGCCATGATTAACTTCATATTGGTGGATAGCACATTGCATACACATCTTGTTTCACATGGATCTAGTCTTTCTAATGGATATGTTTGGTATGGTGGAGCTTAGTTTAAGCCTATATGGTGAACACCCTAGTCTATTTGGGGTTGTATATCACTTAGTGTGAATTTATGGTGTTGAGCTTGGCACATATGTTCATGCATTAATATCCTATTTTATTTCTCAATGGGGCCATCCCCTCACCTTATGAGATCGATCAATCCTCTTGTTACCTTAGACTATGGTGATGGCACATAAGTAGAGGTGGATTATTGTTATGATTGAGCCACACACTTAGTTACTCCATTCATACATTAGCAAATCTACCTTTGATTGAGCGCTACTCTAAAATAAAATGATGGCACATATGTGGAGGCAATTAAACGGTATTCTATATGCTAGGGCAGTCGTTTCCATCATTCACATTCATTTTGACCAAAATCAACCATGTGTTTGTTTTACCCACGAGTATATTGAAAGGGGACATGATGTAGAGAACCAAGTTGGTTCATACACAAAATACCCAAAATATTTGGAATAAAATAAAGAAACCCATTTAGGATAAAATCATAAAAATAATATATATAAAATATGAGAGATTGAATATGATATGATTACAAATGACGGTCCCATATATATACCTAGGCGAGATACCTTTCCACTAAGAGACATGTCCTTTCATTCAGGTGTTTCTTCATTATAATATGTCTTTACATTATTAAATATTTATTTTTCTTTTTATTTATAATTATATTTACTAATGTTTATTACATTGCCTTCCCCTTTAGAAATGCTTTGTCCTCAAAGCATAATTATGGAAAGGTTTTATGTCTTGCTCTGGCTTGTAATGTCTTCACATGGTTTTCGGTTCTTGACGTTGTTATGGTTAATGATACGAAATTATACGAACTTCTAAGTGTTGAGCAGAATTGTTGAACTATAAAAAGATCTGACCATCCTAATATGATCCTTTGTGGAACATTGCGCTTATAGGATTCCCAAGATGAATTGTTATTATGAGACTCAATCGTTCTGGCATCAATATTCTTTGGACGATAGGTCAATTGTTTCTATTCTCTGCAATGTTGATACTTTGACTAGTTAAGGTACCTACTCTTGTGATTGGGATGTCGATAAGGTGTCTTTATAGCATGACTTTCCCTTATTGTACTTGTAATGTTTTCTCAATTTGCTTTTGCTATTATATCGTCTTCATGCACTGGTGTTGTTTTGTTGATCACTGAAATTTTATTAGTAAGTACACTTGGAATTTCCATCGTTTGTACTTCAACATTCGAAAATCTCTTTACTTCAATTGAATTGGCATCTTCTTGAGTTGTGATGTTGATTGGATCTGTATTTGTTCCTTTCTCCACAACTTGGAATTTTTGTACTTGAAGACTTCCATGCTTCCTTCTTGATGAGTTCTTCTAACTTGTCTTCCAATGACTTCTTAGTATTCTTATGTTTCCCAATTTGTGTAAGTAGGTTTTGGTTATGATTCCTTTGACATGAAAGTTCTTCATTTTCTAATTTGTCAACTTTATTTTTAATGTCTGGATTCTCAAGTTTCTCATCTTTTAATTTTCTGATCTGTTCTGGCAACCCTTGATTAAGGTTCCTTGAGCAAGAATTATCTTTATCTTTTTATGATAGGTGCTCCCTGAATTCCTCTTCGAGATCTTCCTTCTCTTGTTCTAATTTTTTATTATACTGCTTTGTAACCTGTCTTCTTGATTTGCGCAAATAATTTTTGATTGTGGTCTTTTAAACGAGAAATTTCTTTGTCCTTTTCTATTAATTCTTTGTAAAACATATCTTTGAGATCGTTATAATTATGTTGTGATACATCATCATACACCTTCTTGTTTTGTTGAAGTTTGGCTATTTTATCTTCTAATTTTTTTATATGAGTTCTCTTGATCTTCCCATTGTAATATTTAGGTACATTGGATAGTGGCATCTTGTAGGAGCGGTGTTTGGTGCTCAACTTGCAAATTGGATTTCATTTTTTTTTATTCTTGGGCTTCATGTCCTTTCTTGTCACTTGCCACTTCTTGCGTTAAGTGAGTCTTTATTTTCGAGAAATTTACTTCACCCAAATTTTTCCATAATTATATCTAATTGTTCACATATCTTCATAATATCTATTATTGTCAATGCTACTGTGATTGCTGAAATTCTTCTCTTTACTCTTCTTTGAGGATAATTAGGATATTAAGTATAAGGGCTTAAAGATATAATTATTTCTTTGCACCCTTTGATATATTTATATACATTTTACATCCTTTTTAAACCTTTTTTAATTGAACTTTAGAAACTTCTTTTGTACTCCAAAACTCCCTTGTACCTTTATTATATTGGAGTACTTTACTTTTTCTTTTTTTTCCACTAATCAACTTGGTTCTTCACGTAAATCACTTTTATGCCAACAATGGTGGCTTGAGGAGATAACTAATATGACAGGTTGATGTCGTGTAAGGTTGCATCCTTTGGATGGAGTCACTTGAAAATAATGTCAGCACACTTGTGTGAGAGTAAAATACCGTTCTTCGTGTCGAAAGTCTTTGCAACTACAAGGCTATTATGGAGCATAAATTATAAACTTCACTCAGTACTTTTGCTTTGATAGTGGCTTCACCTTTGAATTGGGTTGGCCCCTTTTCAAATTTAACTCTATCTATATTGTAATTTATATTTATATAATGATTAATCCCCCACTTGACTTAGCATAATTGAACTTGTATGCTTTATGCTTTAGCATGCGAGAAGATTCGTGGAAGAATTGTATGGTCAAGGTGTGATTTCGAACTTTTTATTTTTATTTTTTCTAATGTCTCACAATTTATCCAACGCACACTATCCCAATTGGCTAAGGCAAATCTAGTTGAGGTACCTATTTCCCACAATGGCAATTATTTTAAATACTCCAGTGACGGCCCACAAGAAATTGGTGGCAGCACTACGAGATGGATTCTTCTCAATGGTTGTGATGTTGGTTTAGTGGTTAGTAACGACTCTGCATGCATGAATATTTTTACAACAATTGGTTATGATTTGTGGTGATTGTTCCAGGTGCACGTCTGCAGTTTGTATTCACACGTGGCTTTTCAGAATCCCAATTCTCTTTGTAATATTCTTCTCTTAATTCCTAGTTTCTTCGAGATTGCAACGAAACGATTATTTTTTGAACGAAAATTTGAATGGCCAAGGGCCAATATATTTTTTTGGTCAAAGACCGGAGATAGAGAAACCCTGCCTAAATTCAATACGGCTAAAAGGCCAATGGCAACGAAACTTGACCAAAGGTCTAGTGGCCAAAGGTCGGGAATTAGGATCAAACTTTGCTCTGATACCAAATGTGGCAAACCAAGCTAGTTCATACACGGAATAACCAAAATATTCGGAATAAAAGAAATCCATTTAGGATAAAAATAATATATATAAAATATGAGAGATTGAATATGATATGATTACAAATGAGGGCACCATATATATACCTAAACAAGGTGCCTTTTCACTAACACACATGTCCTTTCATTAAGGTGTCTCTTCATTATAATGTGTCTTTACATTATTAACTATTTATGTATATTTATATATGTCAGGCCAAGGATGGCAGAAAATAACTTCACACTTGATGTGATTGGCATTAACATGATAGGTTAATAAATAAATAATAAATGACTCTTGATCTTCCATAATTGAAGACTTTTCCTATCACCTATGACTATTCATATTTACAATATGTTACAAGTAATGCATCCACGAAGGATTACATGTCCAACATTCCCCCCCTTAATCCGAAGGAGTGTGTGTGAGTCCAAGCATCATTCTAAACTTCTCAATTTTTTCTCTTCCAAGTGCTTTGGTGAAGATGTCCGCAATTTTCTCATTTGTGGAACAATGTCTTAAATGAATAGTCTTGGCCTCTACATGATATCGAATCAAGTGATACTTTGTGTTGATGTGCTTCGTTCGATCATGGAATCTGGAATTCTTGGCCAACTTGATTGCAGAAGTATTGTCAACTACAAGAGGAGTAGAATTTACTTGTTTCTCCTGCAAATCTTCAAGTATTTTCCTAAGCCACACAATCTCCTTTGTCGCTTCTATAGCTGCCACATATTCTGCCTCTGTTGTGGTATCTGCTAGAACTGGTTGTTTGTGTGATCTCCAAAAGATAGTTGTTGATCCAAGACTCATGAGATAGCCTGAAGTTGACACTCCATTTTCCTTGTCCCCATCAAAGTCTGAATCAGAATATCTGATCAAGTTGAAGTCATCTACCTTATAGAGTACTTGAGTCCAAAATCTTGAGTTCCTTTCAAGTATTTTATAACTCTCTTTGCAGCAGACCAATGTCCTTCACAAGGCTTTTGCATGAACCTGGAAAGAATGACAACAACAAATGAAATGATTGGTCTGGTGGTAGTAAGATAGATTAGACTTTCCACAAGTTGTCTATACTTGGTTGCATCCTCAAATTCGTTCCCTTCTTTAGATGTGAGCTTCAAGTTTTGTTCCATTGGAGAAGAAACAGGATTGCACTCAGCCATGCCAAACTTGTTCAACAGTTCTCCAATGTACTTCTTCTAGGAGATGAATATGTACTTTGGATTTTGAATCACTTTAATGCCCAAATAGTAGTGAAGATGTCCCAAATCTGTCATCTCGAAGCCTTTCTTCAACTCTTTCTTTAAGGATGCAATGTAGTTCTCATTGTTCCCTGTTATAAACAAATCATCTACATATACTACAAGATATACAACAGTTTTTCCAACTTTCTTGGCAAACAAAGTAGCATCATCAAGATTGAAATGCTTGAAATTCAATTTCAGAAGATGCTCAGTTAACTTTTCATACCATGCTCACGGTGCTTGTTTCAAGCCATACAAGGTTTTGATGAGCTTGCATACCTTATGTTCTTGTCCCTTCACAATAAAGCCTTCTGGTTGAGACATGAACACATTCTCTTTCAAGTCTCCATTCAAGAAAGCAGTCTTCACATCCATTTGATGAATTTTCCATCCATTTTGTATTGCCATGGAAAATAGAGTGCGGATGGTAGCCTATTTTGTTGTGGGGGCAAAAGTCTCCTCACAATCAACACCTTCTCTTTGTGCAAATCCTTTTGACACGAGCCCTGCTTTGTGCTTTTCAAGTGAGCCATCTAATTTGAAGGAACATGCATAGGGCCGCATAAATCAGAATGAATCAGTGCAAGTCTTCTACATGCTCTGGAAGTAGAATCATGGAAAGGTCACTTGCTATGCTTTCCAAGAATACATGCATCAAAATGTTTCAATTTTCTAGGAATGGTAGGCAGACCAGAAACACCATTCTTTCTTAGTAAACGAAGACTGTCATAATTAATATGGCCAAATCTAGTATGCCACAGAAGACTAGATGGCATTATACCTGAGTCATGATGAGAGAGGTATGCAGTAGTGTGTGTATGGGCAGATGTCCCATTCAGCTTCAACAGTCTTCCATCTTCTATTTCAGTCATGAAAACCATGTTGTCACAATCTTTCCTTATCTCAACTTTGCCACCGATCATATGAACAGAGTGGCCTTGTTGTCTGATGTGCACAAGGGACAACAAGTTTCTTCGCAGCTCTAGAAGATAGAATACATTGTGTAGAAGAAAATATGGGAGTCCAAGCAACTTAAGCCTGATGGTGCCCATTCCCGATGGCTTGAGACTGGATCTGTCTGCAAAATACACTACGCCATCTACATTGCCATCAAAGTCTTCGAAGAAATCTCTTCGAAATGTCATGTGGGAGGTCGCGCCTTTATCAAGAAGCCATGCATCTCCCCAAGAAGCAAATGAAGTATTAAAGAGATCTTCAGTTACTCCTATGTTGCAATAGGAAACAACATAATGTACAGGTACTTTACCTTTCGTCGGGTCTAAGGTTCTGTCTATGTCTTTTTTGATCTTCTACCATGGAACTCTGCAATCGGAGGCTTCATGTGACCCATTCATTCCGCAGCAGGTCAATGAAGGTAAAAAAATTTGCAGGGATTATGCCAACCCCCTTGCCTCTAAGCTTCTTCTTTCCACGTCCTATCATATCTTACTCGACAGATGAAAAGAAGGAAGCGGGAAATCTGCTTGAATCTAGTTTGGTTACAGGCAACAATCTTTGATCTCGATACTGCTTCAATTAAGGTTTAGGGTTTCGCTGCATCTTCACATCTTGGAGAGTACCTCTAGCTCCACGTTCAAGTTCTTGGTGAAAACAAGGGTTATACTTAATCAAATTCAAGAGAGATACCACATAAGAATTAGAAGATGGGTACGGATTTGAATCCTTTTGTCGATGGGTGACTGAGTATCATGTTCATCCTATCGAGTCTCATTTAAATGAGAAATGGAATTTGGAAGCTCGTTCTAGAACATCGAAGGAGGATTTTGGGGTCGATAGGACGACATTCACTTAGTTTCCAAGCATGCATAAAAAATTTGGTGTTTTTAATGAAGAGACGATCGATTATCATGGGTTGATTCTAAAACCATGTGGCAAATTTGATGCAGATGACCACACAAACCCGAGTATAATCACTCATAGGAAAGGCACTTTGTATCTCAAGGCACAAATGATGAAGGAAAGATCTTCAGTCTTAAAGAATTTTTATGATCCAGTTCATGAAGGATTGCACATAGAACTCTCGCAAGAAACCTCGATCCTATAATGATCCTCTTTGTTGATAACCTGGAGAGACGGGGTATGAATCGAATAGTGCCTCATTCCAGTGCATACAAGGATGCTTTTATAGGCATAGCCTGGAATAAAAATCAAGCCAATAAATCAACACCTGCAGAAGGCGAGGTAAGGTACAAGGAGATATATTACGATACCATACAAGTCAATTACTTCGAGACTGTTGAGTCGAGTTTCTAGGGTTTTAGGCATTGAGGACAACAAATGGACAACGAACTGGAGTGAGAAGATAGTTTGAAATTAGGGTTTAGCAGCTTGTAAGAAAATTCAAGCATGTAAGGAGCGACAGGAATGAGGAGTTCGAAGGTGCTTTCTGATATCAAGCACTGATACAAACAGTGCCAAAACGGGTGTATAGCCAATGCGAAATTATGGTGTGAGAATAGTGCAAAATCGGATGAGTAAACAATGTGAAATCAGCAGTGAATAGTGTTTACCATAAGGAGTGAAGCAACTATGGTTCGTATTCCCCCATGCACTAATGCAAAAAACCTTACGCGACTTCTATTACACATGGAATTTTCGTGCAAGATTATGGATCTCCAATTGACATTAGGGTTAGGGTTTCCTCACGAAAATGATAGAGCGCGGACTAGCAGAGCCAAGGCAGACTAAGGAGAGACCACAGTATCGATCTGGACTGAGGAGAGGCATTTTTTTTGCACCCTAGGGGAAGGAAACGTTAGGTGAAATTATGGAGTTAGCACTAGCTCTGATACCACTGTCGGGCCAAGCTTGGCAGAAAATAACTCCACACTTGATGTGATTGGAATTAACATAATAGGTTAATAAATACACAATAAATGACTCTTGGTCTTTCATAACTAAAGACGTTTCCTATCACCTACAACTATTCATATTTAAAATATGTTACAAGTAACACATCCACGAAGGATTATGTGTTCAACAATATATACTAATGTTTATTATACAAGATATGAAGTCTATGGCACATATGTGGAGGTAAACAAAACATTATTTTATTTTGGGTCAATTTCTCCCTTCATCCCAGAATCATTGGTTGGTCGTTTGCATCTTTTGAGCCCACGAATTCGTAAGATGATGTCATGGTGGGGCTTTTATGTTTTGAGATGAGTTGCACGTTGGGACTATACCATGGAGCCGCCATTATAGAACCAAGTTGGTATTTCCTTGAATAGATATTGGATGGGTGTCCCCTTAGTCCATGGATGATTAATTACTTGGATGGTGAGTTATTAAGGATACATTCAGTTCAGCCCCCGGGGGGCACCTTAATTGGCAAGTGTCGAGATATGATGTGTTATGTTTGATGAGGTTTCGAGTTCAAATCCCCCCGATTTACCCATGCCTGCGAAAGGGGCATACATATGGCACCTGGAGGTTATAGTGGTAGCAGTTGGATAACACGACCACGTGTCACATGAGTACGTTCCCAACTAGTTGTTGATTCCGCCAATCACAAATAATAATAAAGAAAAAGGATACATTCAGTTCATTTTATATAGTCGTTCCATTTATTGAGTCGCATTGACTAGTGATGCAACTGGCCATCCTTTGCATCGTGGAGGTGACTAGAATCTAGATGTTGAGACATAGTATCATGGTATTGTTTAATGATGGGCCATATGTTAACTCTATAGTTTGAGTTTATTATATTGAAGAGGATGCATCACGTTCTTAGCGATTATTTAGTGCACTCATATCTATTGATTATAGATGGGATTGTTGATGCTTATTGACAAGGTCAACCACCATGAGGAGTTATTTCGCATAACCAATTCACTATTTTATTCATTGTTGACTTGTCATAGGAGTTGGTTACATTATTGTATTGTTTTCCTTGGATATTTTAGTGTTTCTTCTTGGAGAAAAATGTAGATCTAGGAAAACAATTACTTTTTTATTGTAAGAGAAGTTGAGGTCAAATCTATATAAGGGTTTGCTCTCTCTCTCTCATTTGCATGGTTGGATTTGGGGGGTTTTTGCCTTGGTCTTTGTCGAAGATCTCGAAAGGCAATGCAACTTAGAGGTTTCTACTATTGCGGCATATTTTCTTGGGTTTAATTGCTAAAGGCCATGGCCGGAAATACTTGCATCGAATGTGTGTGGATGGGCTGAAATATAGACAACTTTGTTCCTCATTAAGATGAATATGCCTTCGTTAAGAAAATATAAATGATGGCTTATTCCCCTTTTTGTACGTCTTTGTATTTATTATTGGAGATGTTATTGTGTATCTTTTCATCTTAATCAAGAGTTGCCACTCACATCCTCCTTTAGTAAATGCACCTTCACATATGTTGATATTATGGTAGCTGCGGGAGGTATTTACCTCCACGTGTAAACCTGACAAGGATAGAATACTCCGAGAAGCAAGAAGAAACCCTAATGAGTTGGCTAATAACCCTAGAAGACTTGTCGGCTCAAGAAGATAATTTATATTAGGTTATTAACCTCCAAGAGAAGAAGTCGGCCAGAAATAATAATATATACTGAACAAACAGATACCCAGAATGAGAAGTCAGCCCAGGCAGTTAGCCAGAATTAGTATAAATACAAGAGGCCAGTTCTCATTCTGGCAGGCAGTCTCAGAATTGCAGTGCCCAGTCTTGTGTGCAGGTTTGAGGAGAGTTGCCATTGCAGCTACTGCAGCTAGCAGTTACGCTTGGACTATCTCTTGGCTAGGGTTTGGAACATCTGATCAGCTCTTGTTGGTGCGCTATCCTTGGGGAAAGGTGCGCTACGCTTTGTTTGGCTATCTAGCCTAGGGTTTGCTTCCGGAGTGATTCTTTGTCAAGGTTAAGGTGCTCGGAGGGTGGCTTCGGCCTATGGTTGGGTGACAAGGGTATTGTCAATGGTAAAACGAGCACACATCTTTCATATTCTAACAACATATACTTTGGGAACTCCTTAATAAGGGTTTTTCACAAGTAATTCCTTGTAATAGTGGATAGCGAGATAAGATTATTTGTAGGGACTTCATTTGGACTATATTCATTCCTAATCTCATAGTTGTTGCCATCATTAGTTAATCCTTGATTCCACTTTCCCAATGGATTTGACACTGGTCTTAATCCTTCAATCACTCCATTTATAAAACCACTTTACTACTTATGTTTTGCTAAAGCTACTTCTCCACAATCACCTTGAACTTTCTTGTGACAAGCCTTAGCAATCCTACCTTAGGGAAGCCACCCCCCCCCCACCTTGAGCCAAAGGAGAGCTAGCCCAAAGTGTGAAGAGGGTTGGTGACGTGACATTGGCCTCCCTCTTAGTTTCCCATAGGATAGTACCAATCTTTTGGACTTTAATCTAAAGGTGCTAGTTTGTGAGGTAACACCCGGCACAACACCAAAAATGTTGGGTGAGATCCTCCAGTTCTAAAACTCTGTACACGATCATTCCACACAAGACCCTACCAACATGTAAATCCAGGGTCATATGTTTACAACGTTGCTTTCAACTCAAAGCCCCTTTCCAGAAGTCTAAAAATTTTTAAATTTTCAAGATTTTTATGTATATTTGGAAATGAAAATAAATTAACAAAAAGAGCAAAAGATAAAACAATGAGTGAGATCAAGGTGGCTTTTCTCATGTCACTATGGGGACTTGACCAAATAACAATCTTCCAAATACATTGAATTGCCAAGATTCACACATGAACATATACATATTTGAAAATCCATATATAACTCCTAACATCACTTTGCCTTTCAAAGTGAAAGGTTGGAAGGTTTTATAACTAAAAACATGAGAAGTCACAATGTTTCATGATATCTCTTAGCCTCATGCACTTTTGGTTACATTACTAACTAATTCTAACCTATCATATACATCATGCTTATAATGATATAGTCATTTTAACATAATTTCAACCCAAATTCACCTAATTGTGAATATGAAGGTGAAGCTAAACTCCCACCTTTAGATTATGTGAAGGTGGGGATGAAGTTAGAGACTTCAACTTTCAAACCACTCAAAAAGTAGAAAATAGTCCTTCAAGTGTGTTGAAGCTGTCCAAAGCATACCAAGGCTTATATGCATCCTGTGTACGCAAAATAGTCTCAAAGTGTATCTGAAGGTTTGAAAAAAATAGGCTTTCAGTATTACCTGATGGGGTTATTTTGGGATCCAATCAGTGCCAACAAAAACTCCTTTACAACAAAATCTCAACATGAACTTGCGAGTCTAACTTATAATCGGCAATAACTCCAGAGTTTCTAAGACTCAAAGAGTTTAACTTATAAAACACTCAATAGCTTTTTTTATTTGTCAAGTCAAAGTCATACTCATCCTATCCAACCTTACCAAGTGGTTAATTGAGCTGAGTTTTTCAGCATTGCCTATTGTTTCCCTTTTCTCTCTTCACTCATAAAATGAATTTTTCAGGTTTGGAAATGGATTAGGAGGCTTATATACTCCAATTGGACACTTGTGTTTTAAAAAGGAGAGAATTTATAAAAAGAAAAAAATATGCAATTTTTTTTAATTGGTAGCAGTGGCCCCACTATAGGGGACCCCAAGAAATCCCATATGGGGATGAGAGATGCCCCATTTCTACAAGGGATGGATCAACAACATTTTCATGCCATCGCCCTTGTGACTATGTTGGCATTATATCATCACAAAGCTAGCTTATCGAAGTGTGACCTTCACATACAAGGACCCAATGTTTGTTGCTATGTTTGTTTGCGAACTATCCACGCATAGACAAAGTATACGAGAAGATGGACGAAAGATAGTAAGAATGCCCTAGTACCTTCTCTAAGATGGCCAAAATAAAATTAGATTTCCTGATAGTACATACTTCTTCTAATCACATGCATATCTACAACTTGGGGGTTTTAGTCCCTTCACAAATTAACCTCTCCAAAGCTCTCGTAAATGATTAGCACACTTGCACATAATCACTGTTCTTAGATCAACACAATTCGAAGCATATTAACAAACTTATAGAAAATAATAAGACACCTTTGGGTTTAACACAAATAACCTCCATAAATTCTATGAATGTATTTGCATGCTTGCAAAAATTTCTTCGCTCAATTGAAATTTGTTGTTGTATACAATTTCAAGTACATACACAAACACAAAAAAATAAACCATACACCCGATTCAGACAGATACTCATTTGGAAGGCAAAATGAACTAAAGGTGCTCTTTATATGCAACCATTTAAAGTACAATATAATAATCTCTAACACAAAATGAAGCCAGGAATATGATACAAGGAAAAACTTGACCATTCTATCTGATTTCATACCAACGGTGTCAAAACTCTGAGCCATTGGCACAACACCAACAGTAGAAACAGCCCCATGGGAAGGACGGAACCCTAGAATACCACAGAATGCAGCAGGCACTCTAACACTTCCTCCTGTATCTGTACCTGCAGAGGGGAAAAAAACGAACATTGGTGCAATCAATCAAATGACTAAGTAGTAAAAACATCATGCAGAGTGTTAAAAGCATTAAGAAATATTATAAATAAGAGAAGTTTAAAAAGACAAGCATGCAATATTTTGCATGTGCTGTTCTTCTCTATCCACAAATCTTATTTTAACAAGTTATAATGATAGATCAAAATACATCACAGCATTTTTTGCCTACAAATATTCTCCTATAAGTTTCACACAGAGACCTCTCTAGACCACTTTTGCAGTGCAGAGAGAAGTTTTCCAAAGTAGAGCACCAGATAAGGAAATCAAAGAAGATGCCACATCTCAGAAATTACACCTAAGAAGTGAATCTCCAGGCAGAGATAAACAAAGAATGTTAGTTGCAAATTGGAAATTGAAACACACACAAAAAAACAGGTTGAAAGTTTTTCCACTTCTTTTTTCCTGCAATCCTTTTCACAGTGACCAGGTCTTCCACACTAATAGCACTTGCCTAATGAGATTTGTGGATAAAGAGATATGACAGGAGGGTAACCAACCGTGCACAAAGGTTGTTGAATTTCAAAAACATGTCTTTTATATGACTCTATAAGGTTATTTCAAATTCTAGTGGATTCACAGTGACCAATTTAGAAGGAGGATATGAAGAGCATCTATGACAAGCTTTTTATGGTTTACAGGACTAAAGAACTATATGATAAAATCCAACCAAAGCCCCCAATTGTAGCACATATTACAAATATGGACCATACAAGATGTTAAAGCCAAATGGGATAGGAAATGTTAAGATATATCAAAAGCCAACTTGTCCTTTAAGACCAGGGTGTTTAGATGATTGGTGCTCAGTCAAATCCTAGTTGTCTAACGGATGGTTGTGTGATTTGTCGCAAAAAAGAGACATCAAGCATGTGTTCTAGGAGTGCATAGTTGCAAGATTATTTTGGGAACAGGTTACCTATGAGTATGCCATACTTTTTGTCAACCCTCTTCACTGAAGAGGGATCATTTTTGGTGACAGGTGGATGATCAGACAGTATGACAAAGGAATATGGAACACCATAAGTTTGAGAGGAATCTTCCCATTTTCCTTTGGGAGAGACTACAACAATTAAAGAAGGATTGGCAGTTCATGTTTTAGCCAAAACAGACATTTTCTATCAAGCCATAGCCTCTGTTGAAATTGGGGGCAAGGACGATATGTTGGAACTCCTTCCCTATGTAGCGAGTGGCACAGCTCATTGATTTGTTCACCCCGATGTACATTGTGTAGTTATCATAGTTGTCAAAATGGGTAGAACCAGACCAAAACTAATTGCTTCAAACTTCAAACTTGTTTATGAGACATGTCTACATCCCAGAGACCTCAACAGCATTGTCAGTCCAGATCCTGTACCAGCAGGCAAAAGAGATCATCTAGGCACACCAGCAACAAGCGGCCTCCTCTAGAAAACAGCTCACTGTGCAGTCTGAATCTTCCTCCAGTTCTTCTTTTGCACATCCTTCAATATTGAGTTTTCTCCATTCGACCTCGGATGTTAAGAGAGCTGGATCTCATGGACCATGACTCACATTATTATTCGTAGTCCAGTTCCTGGATCCATCCCCGTTGTTCCCCTAAAGTGGCGACCTGCTTTCAGATTCTAGGTTTTTCAATCTTTGGCTTCAATTGACACTTTACTTTCTGTTTCTTGCTTTTTATAGGAGCCATTTTGATGCTCCCGCTTTGTATTGACATCATTTTATCCAGCAGTCCCATTGACCTACTTTAGTGGTCATTTGTTGGACATTAATAAAATCATATTCATTTCCAAAAACCTATCTCTAGATGTTTCCCGTTTCCTTTTTTCAGTAATTGGGAATACATAGCAGTATAATCTTGAACTATCGGGAATTTAATGGCAAATGCAATAACTAAACAACCAGAAATTGTAAGTACGAACCAAGTAAACTAGGGCAATGCTATGTAAGACCTCCAACTTGGGAAGCAACCTACTGTAATACCCCTTTAGCTCACAATATTATATGCAATATTATCTACACATGTTACAGCAGATTAGCATCAAGGCCACAGATTGGCAAGGATGAAACTGTAATCAAGGACAATGGATTTTGGGTGATGAGGAACATAGAGAGATCATAGGGTTATTAAATGAACATAACCTTCATCAAAATTAGCAAAAAAAATTGTCCAGAAAACAAAGGATATTGTAGTCGTAGAGCTATGTTGTATGTGTTTCCCAAATGGGGGGGGTGGTCAGTACAGGGCATGGGTTTCAAAAAAACATAGAAATTCTCCCCAAATTTCCAAGGAACGGAAAAATTGGAACTAGAAAATATTATTTTTAAGAAAATCCAACCAAAATTTGCTTTGGAATTTTAAAAATTAAACATGACTCACAAATTTGTTCAATTCTGGTCTAGTAGTTAAGACAACACGTTGCCATGCTAGTAACCCAAGCTCAAACCCCGGCAAGTATAAGTTGGCCAAGTTTGATAGGGTTCATAAGATGATTAATTCAATATAGAAAAAATTAATAATAAATAAATAAAATGATACATAACGATGACCATTCATGATTTCATAAACATCAAAAAATAAAGCTAAGAACCTATATTGAATGAGTTTTGGGGGCAAGGAACAAGAGGACGGGTTTTGGATGCAATTGGAAAGTACCCCTAAATATGTAGGGACATGCAAATGGGGATGAAAAAAATATATCTTTAAAAATTAGAAGTTAAAATTTTAAAATTGAAGATTTTAAAACATGGGACCATGATATAACTCAATAAAATAGCAATTCCTAAATAATAAGTCCAAAAGACCTTGTCTACGTCAATAATAGACCCCTAAAGAAGATTAATAGAGCAGATCCAAAAATCTACCAAACACGAGAGTCAAATTGTTGTTGCACTTACCTCCCATGACAATAACATACTACATAGTACCCTAGCACATACTGCATAGATAACAATTACCATGGTATAAACGTCAAACTGTTGAGTGAATATTTTTCTTGGAGAATTGATGCCACATCAATGACAATCTTAAAAAAGGGTATCCAGATTCCAGACACCCCCAAAACCATTGAGGGACGTCTCCTAGACTTATGCTTTTGGCAATAAACGCCTAGGGCGATGTGGGACAACTCCCCCTTGTCCTCAAGGACGTCTCCTTCCAAACAAGGAATTCCCCTACAATCCCCAAGGATGAGGAAATGCATGGAATGAGGACGAGTTCCCATGCAACTTGGCTTGTTTTCAGTGCATTAGCCAAGTTGGCCCCAAGAGGAGGAGAACGATCAAAAGTTCCCCAAATGCTCCTTTTCAGATAGGAAACTGATTGAGAAGGCCACGTTCATTCCCTGCCAAAAGGGAACATTCCCTACCAGTTCCAAAGTTCCCTCGGATGTGAGAACTTGAGGGACAGGTCCTCAGCAATGGGAAAGAGTTCTCATGCAATTATGCCATAGAGGGGCTTACTTCCTTTGCATTACCAGACACCTTCTGCTACAAAGCATTGACACTAAATTTCATATAGTTTTGTTGATCTATGCTCAATAATCTGTTAAACAATTAGGAATGATTTTGAAAGCACTTTTAGACATGGTGGAATGACTTACACTCTCCCTCATTGATGTTTTGAAATATATTTGCATAGTACCACTACTAATTGCTCATAGTTATTTCTAAAGCTTCAATCCCTTCTTCCCCAGTTAATTATATTTTAGACACCCAACTCTATTTTCTTCTTTCACTCCATATCTTCTCCTTTCCCTATTCCCATATTTTTAGACACCAAATTCCATCAGTTTCTTTTATTCTAACTCTTCTTTCCTACTTCACTTCTTTGATAGACACCCAAATCAAGTATTCTTTCCTTCAAATTAGCCTCTTGTAATGTAAACCCATTGGCATTCGCAAAGTAAATTCAATGGGTCATTTCAACTTCTTTAGAAAATCCTACAACATTTTCCCACTGTCTTTTACATTTGACATCAAAAAAGCATATTTTCGCTCTGCTCAGTCCCCTCAATCATCCTCGACAGCCAGCTCCAGCAGGCATTGACATCTTCCCTTTCCTTCATCACCGAGACTTCTTGTTGCATCGAGACTTTATTCTATTTGCACTGCAGGACATACTTCCATTGCATTCCAGGACACCTTCTGCTACAGCCTACAGAGTATTGACACTAAATTTAATAAAGCTTTGTCAATCTATGCTCAATACTCTGTTAAATGATTTCGAATGTTTTTGAAAGCACTTTTAGATGTGATGGAATAACTTACACTATCCCTCATTGATGTTTTGTACATAAATTTGCATGGTACCACTACTAATTGCTCATAGTCATTTCTAAAGCTTCCATCACTTCTTCCCTATTTTATTATTTTTAAGACACCAAACTCTATCAGTTTCTTTCACTCCATGTCTTCTTCCCTATCTCATATTTTTAGACATAAATTCCATCAGTTTCTTTTATTCTATCTCTTCATTCCTACTTCACTTCTTTAATAGACACCCGAATCAAGTATTCTTTCCTTCAAATTGGTTCTCTTGTAATGTAAACTCATTAGCATTCCCAAATTAAATTCAATGCGTCATTTCAACTTCTTTAGAGAATTCTACCACATTTCCCCACTGTCTTTTACATTTGACATCAAAAAGGCATATTTTCCCTCTGCTAGGTCCCCTAAATCGTCGTTGGCAGCCAGCTCCAAAAGGCATTGACATCTTCTCTTCTGTTCATCACCGAGACTTCTTGTTCAACATCGAAACTTTATTGTATTTGCACCTTATTGTATATCTTATGTTAGCTATATATTCCGGCTTTGAGCTAAACACTCAGTTCTTTATATTTTCTACTTTCAGTTTTGACCTAGGAGTTGCTTCTCCACTCCCACTTTGTACCTACTAACAACAATGGATGTACTCTTTTAGTCCCGTCGACCTACTTTTGTGATCATTTGTTGGACAATAATAAATTTATCTTAGCTTATCTTATCTGTTTAGTTCTAAAATAAACCCCTGTGCATCCCAATGTAATTCAGACGGGGGTACCAACTCCTCTAAGAGTTATGACATCCCCACACATTCCTTATTTCTGATGCCAACTTTAGTAAAAAGTGAGTAGTCTTTCATTAATGAGAGTTGATTACTTCTGAATATTGGATAACGCTTAATAAGCAATAGAACAGAAACAAAGATGTTAGAATTTAATCCAACTCATTTTCCATAAAGTGCTGCTATACCTCATTTATAACGCACGACACGTCCAAATAACTATATTAATAGACTATAGTTATGTCCCTATTTAAAAACCGTTCAAGCTCTCGGAGATTTTCTTTTCTTTTAAATAATTTTCTACCAGTTGCACTTTGAAGCCTTATACAGGATATATCATTATGTGCCTGGTGACAAAGAGAATGAGTATAAAAAAGGAAAAATATTATAGATTGCACCCAATATATCTGTTTGAATAATGTGAAAAGAAATAACATAGACTAATATTGGAAAAATGATTTTATATATTAATGATGCCTCTATCAGGAATGAAATGGATTCGCCACCAAGTAGCTAGTCCTATGCTGTGGCAGCAACAAAAATATATCAAAATTCGCTGGGTATAGGACTCAACACATTAAATGGCAGATGTAAAAATAAATGAGGGGCCTTGCTATGTAACTCAAGAAATGACAAATTAAACTGGAACAATGATTGCAAACTACCAAAGATATCCTACAGAGGCAGGTGGATGACATATGCTTCGACTTTCAAGTTATTTTATAGAAAACTGCAATAATATAGGCAACAGTACTAGCCCCGAGGGTTAGCTCAATTGGTCTAGAGCCAGACATGAGTTTATCATGCTTATTGTTGGTCACGGCTTCGACTCTCTTGATTCCCCCAGGGCAAGGCCCTGTAATCAGGGCTGACAGTTTACCCCACTTACCATCCATGGATCGTAGGGAAGTATTCAGAGGGTTTTCCGCGAGTACATCTCCTCGGAAAAAAATATAGTCAACGGTACTAGAATCAATTTAGCAGTTCTCAACACAAAGTTTTTAGAGTCGCTATTCAGACAGGAAGAATTACAGCTTGCGGCTTTAGTGGCATTCATCACAGCACCAGTCTCCTAAACAATCAGCAGATTCTAAGAGAGAAGCCATCAAGCTACTTCTTCATTTCATAGGAAAAGCATTTAAAGACACAGCGTATTGAACACCCTTCATCCTTTTCCATAGGGGATAATCATATATTAACATGAAACAAAATTCTCAACAAAGGATATGCTATATTGGTTTTTTTTAGAAAGTTTGGAATTAAGAATGGATCAGAAAGACAATAATTGCAAGGAAGGGTGTCAACAAAGCACAAAAGCATCTCACTATAAACTTCTCATTGTAATTCCATCGCCCATGATATTTGATAAGTAGTTAGTCCAGTTGGACATAAATTAGCGTAGCTGCCATTTCTATCTGTTCAGAGCACATATAAAAGAAGTAGTGCAGAAGTCTAAATTTTGTTCATGGTACATACCAATTTATGTTGTTCAGGCACAAGTTAATCCTAATATCATAAATTTGGGCCAGGGAACACCCAATGCAAGCAATGAATAACACATCAATCTTTGGAGCTAACTTCTATGGCGCATCAAACTTTATATTATTCATTAACTCTGAATTTACTGTGTTGGGTTGGT
>ML777645.1:904738-958810 GCA_009831015.1 Picea engelmannii
AAGGGGATGATGATAATTAAAATGACAGTAATGATGGACAGAAACCCAAAGAGATCTCAACACACTTGTGGAAGTATATGACAGAGCCTAGGGGAGGGAAAGGGGGTGGAACCACAAAATAGATATGTTCTCATTGTCATAAAACTTACACAGGTTCCTATACCCGTATGAGAAAGCATCTCTGTGGGATTATGCCATGGGATGAAGGTAAGACTATAGGAGTCAAAACCTATGAGCATGTGCCAATTAAAGATAGAAAAAATACAAGAAGGAATAGGAGGCCGCACAAAACAAATCCAAAAACTCAAGGGTTGAATATAAAAGTTCACTAAGAATGTTGGATGGTTGGTCCCCATTCCCCCATGCTAGTGGATTTTTGCATGTGAATTCAGGGCCTAGAACAATATCAAATTTCCTTGACCATGGTTGTAGGGATGACGTGGATGCAAAAAATTTCAAGTTTCTCTATGCATGTGGTCTACCATTCAATGTTCATCACTCACCCTATTGGCATGAAATGGTACAAGCCCTCAATGGTGCCCCTAAAGGATACAAGAGCCCCAGGTATGACAAAGCTAGAGAACCTTGGGACTTGACAAGGAAAGAGCCAAAATTCATAGTGCTCTAGGAAAATTTACAAATGATTGGAACCAATATGGGGTATCCATTATATCTAATGGTTGGACAAATGTTAAAGGCATGCCATTGATAAATATTCTTGGTGTGTCTTGCAAGCGATGCCCTCTTCCTTTTGGCCCGTGACTACTTATATCATTACAAGATTGGTATTAATGTTGTAGAAGCCTTACTTAAAACCATTCAAGAGATTGGGCCATACAATGTCATTCAAGTCATCATTGATAATGCTACTAATTGTAAGGCAGCAGGAGCAATCATTGAGGATAGGTACCCTAACATATTTTGGTCAGAGTGTTTGGTTCACACATTGAACCTCTTGATGCATGATATTATTAAGATGAAATACCATGATTATAAATGGATTGGTGCATTGTATAAGAGAGGGAAGAAAATGATAAAATTTATACCAATCATAGCATGGCACACTACATTTTCCACAATAACTAAGTTGGAGCTACTAAAGATTGCAAAGACCATCTTCGCTAGCTATTACTTCACCTTTAGGCGCCTTTTGAAGGTAAGAGAAGCATTGGCTAGTATGGTCTCAAGTGATTCATGGAAAGATTTGAAAGATAGAGATGTATCCACATCTGATAGGCATGAATTTCAGGAGGTGGACACAGTTATTAATGGTCAATTTTGGCAATAGGTTAGGTATGTTCTGCAGTTCACCAAGCCCATTTATAGTACAATTCAGTTTGTAGATACAGATCAACCATTGATTGGGGAGGTGTATGAGCAGATGGACAGCATGCTAGGCCAAATCAAAGACATTGTTGAGCACAGAGCTGTAATCTTGTATGATCATATCCATAAACATGTGGTCAAAAGGTGGGATAATCTGAATGTTCCACTCTGTGCCCTAGCGTATGTCCTCACACCCATATATTATTCTCCATCTTGGTTGCCCAACCAACACCTGGGTTGGAAAGGAGAAAACCACACACAAATCCAAAGGTACAAAATAGGTGTTAATTCTTGTAAACCTAGCACCCAACCATTAATTCCAAGAAAAACACATGTACTGAATAATAGCATAGCTAGGTTACTTAACCATTAAAATTCAGCGTAAGCAAAATCAGAAACCAAACACATTTGCACACGAGATTTTCAGGTAAACACCCCTGGAAAAACCCCAAAGGGAAAACCAGATCTGAGTTTGATTTTATTAATAAAAATCATGGGCTCTTGTCCTAGGATAATGGCCCATCAGAGGAATACAAAACAGCAATAGCCTAGCCCACCTAGTTGTTATCTCCCTTGTTGCCCCGTTGCACCCTTCTTCAACCCTACCCACTCACACTTGGATGAACTTCTCTTCACCCACTAAATGAGATCTCCTCATTGTCCACTCAGTGTGTCTCATCCTCTCACCTAGGCTGCCTTTTATTACATTGAGTTAACCCTAAATCCAAAACCCTAGATCTTTTCCAAAGTGATCAACGACTAAGATCTATTCTCACGTTCACTTTAGATCTAACGGCTATGACTTAATCAACTCACTTAAGTTACTAATGCCAACAAACTTAGACATTTAACTTAATTAATCTCACATTAATTAAAAGGTCATTCACTTTAATAATTGACTCATAAAGTGAACTTCCTAAGGTTCTGAGAGGTATTAGGAGGAATTCCACATGCTAGACACCAAGCCTATGTGGAAGTACTTGTCCGATGCTAAATACATCAAGACTCCCTCTTAGCGAGGAAGGTACTTCTACCACCTGGAGGTGGCTCTATCTTCGCTATCAGATCTGCTACCATGCCTGCTCTCCAATCCACCTGATTGGCTGCTCCCTATGACACGAAAGCTATCCTTGCCATCTAGCTCGGACCCGTCTGTGAAGAGTTGCCTTTGATCATGCTCCTGGAAGCCTCCTGCTCCTGAGCATCCTAGATGGCCATCTCGTACCATGACTCCTTCTTGACAAACTTGGAAGGTTGCTCCTTCCCACCTTAACCTAAAGGTTGACTCCCTCTGAGCTACTCAACCTTCAAAGCTACCTGCTCCTTGCCCTTGTCACTCTGTTGCTTTCCATTGCTCACATAGGCTTGCCCTTTATCCTATACAAGTTGCTCTCTCTAACTCCAAAAACAGTCGCTATGTCTGAGCTAGATCCTTTGGGCTTGATCAGCACCTATCCATCCTGGAATAGAACGTCAAATCCCTTCTTCTCAATCGTTGAGTGAGAGCACACTCTTCCTGAGTTCTGGCACCCATAACACATTTGTCACTCTCCACACACCTCCTGACTCCATCTGAAATGGCACTATTCTAGATCCCTTTACGGCATGCTTGGTCCCCATACCAAGTTCCACATGCGTATATAAGTCAAACTCTATGAAGCTCTTAAACAACTCTCGTGCTCCTATCATATGACATGTGGCTCCACTATCTATTAACCATGCACCAACTGATATGGTTCCCAAAAAAGTCTGGGAAACAAGTAAGAACTTCGTCTATTCAAAACTTCTTGGCAAACTCATCCACTTGAGCCTTTGTCGACGTAAGCTAAATCTGGTTGCGTCTCATCTCCACTCTTCTTCTTGTTCTGACATTGACCTACATAGTGCCCAAACTTGCAACATGCATGTTGATGTTTCTCCAGTTAGCAGCATCGGGCAAACATTCTCCCAGATTGGTCATGCTGATTTGACCAAGGGAGAATGATACATTCACTCACGGGGCCATGTTGATTTGGCTAGTGGTGAATGGCCCAAGGGCAGTCTTTCTCCTATTAGCCATGTTGATTTGACAAGGAGTGAAAAAGACTCGAGATGCTCTCACGTTTCCTACTCCAGGATGGAGTGATCTATTTTTTATAGGGAAGGATTGACTTGTTTACAAGTCCAGTCTAATGTTGAAGATGTAGGCTCAAGAGACCTCTTGCAATGAGGGGCTTCTCGGTGAGTTTACTCAACATTAGAGCTCTATATTAATTAGACATGCATGTGAGGAGATGATCCATCAACAAGGCTCATGGCCAACTTTTCTAGTAAAGAAGAAATGCCAAGAAGACAAGACAAATGCCAAGAAGAAACCCCAGAAAGCATTGAAGAAGATATTGAAGACAAAAGTACAAGTCGTCCCCACGAGTAAATTAAAGGTGACTCAAATTGTATAAATAGAGGCTAGATCATTTCATTTTGACACATCTCACAACTCTTCTCATCAAGTGCCATTTGCCATATTTTTTGAGGTGCGTTATTTTTGAGGGTTCTTCCTTATACAAGGGCAAATTTATCTCTATGTTGTGGTTTCTTCATTTGATGGTGATGTAATGGTAATCTTGGATTAATTTCTTCTTGAGAAACGTTGTTGGGTTTTCTCCCAAGGTTGGGTTTCCCAGGATAAAATCTTGTGTCTACTATGCATGGCTATCTTTCTATGATTCTATTGTTTCCACTACAGTTTTATTAGGTTGAGATTTTCACTATGTAATTATTCTATGATAATAGTGGCATAAAATTCATAAGGAAATAATTATCAAATCTGAAAATTGAAAATTCAACAATGCATAGCACTTGACTTTGCTTATGTCCTTCTTGCCGATAGACTCTCCATTAGAAAACTTCCTGAACTTGCCCTTCTTTGCTTCGCTAGAAAGAGCAAGGTTCTCATCATCATTCTTGTGTCTGTCTCCATTTAGCTCTTCATCACGAAGTTCCACCTGAACGAAATCATCCCACAACCTTAACCAATCAAGGAGCTTCGCTCATGCCACGACCCCTTTGATGAACGGTGTCCACTCCTTCCTGAATCCTTTGAGTGTCATCCTCACCAACTCTGAGTCATCCACTGCCTCCCCGATTGCTACCAGTTCATCTTGAACTTGTCATATCAGGGTGAGATAAGTCATCATTGTATCTGATCCTGTCATCTTCGTATCCCTGAGATTCTCTCTCAGCACCATCTTGCAATTCTTGTTCTTGCTCTAAAACAAGCTCTTCAGAGCCTCCCAAATGTCCCTGGCAGTTGTCTTTCCAGAAAAATGAGGGATCAGGTGATCCTTCATTCCATCTAGGATTATTCTTTCGGTTTTCATGTCCTTTTGCTTATGGACAATCAGATCTTTTGGATCCATTGGTGGGACCACAATGGAGTCGACAAACTCCCAAATATTGTTATCCATCAACACCAACATGATCCTCTCATTCTATGGACTGTAGTTGGACACCCCATCCAACCTATCATCGAATCGCAATCCACGTGCGGCCATCTACGCAACCTGCTGAAAAACTCAAAATCAGCTACCTAGACCTACTGCCTAGTCCTATTGCCCACTTCCCACAGCCTTCTGCTATTGCCCGAGTATTTTTTTGCACTACCCGCATCCTTTCTAGGTGTTGCCTGGCTATCTAAACCTATTACCAAACAATTTTGTTAGTTGCCCGACGTACCTACCCGCTGCCAAGACCTTTGCACGATAACCTAGGGGCTTCCTGGACCCCTGTTGGGCATGCCCTCAACTGCGGCTGACTTGACTACAACCAACCCTGCTATGGCAACTATGTTGTCCATGCTGGCCAACTGTCTCTGTGTTGGTGGTTGATTGTCTCCATCCCACGGCACTACCTCTGCCGTCCATTGTCTTCTGCCCTCGACCACCCACGTGAACTTTTGTCCAACTACAATCTTTCGATGGCTAACACCATCGTCGTTGCCTTCAATCTGTCGCCAAATCCCTCGACCATGCACCCTCAACCAATAGGTGGCTCCATGCTTCTCGGCGGCTGTTATCTCACCCACACGGTTGTCTCCACGAAATGGTGGTTGTTCCTCAACCCGTCCGCTACCCCTCTACCTCAACGTCAACGTCTCTACAGCCTCCACAGCTCACGACCATGCACGTCAACCCAGCTCCTTGTCCGCGTAGATCTACCCAGTCGGGTCTGCACACACCCCCACGTGAATTTATCCCAGTCGATTGTGTGCAGATCTAGCAGTCGTCTTTTAGCTCCCGATCGAACCTTAATCTGCCAACGTCCTCTCTTTCCAACACCATGTTGCTTCTGTTGTCACCCACGCGGAAGCTTCTACAATTTCTCACACTGTCCACAATCTAGACGCTTAGATCTTCTCAACAGTCACTTCAGCAACCAATGCGGTCATACGATGGTTGTACGATTCTACACCTTTTATTTTAGTTGTCTTTTACCCCCCTCTCTACAGTTGAGCCTACAATTAAAATTTCCTGCAGACAAATAATAAAAATTTATCGCTGCAATATCTTGATCTCGACAAATCTAGCTTCCTTCAAAACTGCAGCTCTGATACCATGTTTATTCCTGTAAACCTAGCACCCGACCATTAATTCCAAGCAATTGAATAATAGCACAGCTAAGTTACTTAACCATTAAAATTCAGCGGAAGCAAAATCAGAAACCAATCATATTTGCACACGAGAATTTTGGTTAAACACCCCTGGAAAAACCTCGAAGGGAAAACCATATTTGAGTTTGATTTTATTAATAAAAATCCTGGGCTCTCATCCTGGGATAGTGGCCCATCAGAGGAATACAATGCAACAATAGCCTAGCCCACCTGGTTGCTATCTCCCTTGCTACCCATTTGCACCCTTCCTTAGCCCTGCCCACTCACACTACAATGAATTGTTCTTCACCCACTCAATGAGATCTCCTCATTGTCCACTCAGTGTGTCTCATCCTCTCACCTAGGCTGCATGTTGCCTTTTATTACATTGAGTTAACCCTAAATCAAAAACCCGATCTTTTCCAAAGTGATCAATAGTTGAAATCTAATCTCACGTTCACTTTAGATCTAATGGCTAGGACTTAATCAACTCACTTAAGTTACTAATGCCAACAAGCTTAGGCATTTAACTTGATTAATCTCACATTAATTAAAAGGTCATTCACTTTAATAATTGACTCATAATGTGAACTTCCTAAGGTTCTAAGAGGTATTAGGACAACTTCCACATGCTAGACACCAAGCCTATGTGGAAGTACCTATCCAATGCTAAATACATCAACATTAGGTATATGGTATATGCTTACATTAGACAAGTTGGTCCTTGATTAAGAGGAGTGTGCTCAAGTACAAAACCAATTGAGCAAGTACATCAGTGACCATGGAGTCTTTGCTAACTAGCATGCACCTAAAGATTGAGATAGGTTGAATCCTATCGAATGGTGGAACATGTATGGCTCCTCTACCACACATCTGCATAAATTGGCGGTGACAGTGCTTTCACAAGTCGTTAACACTTCTTCTACAGATAGTTGTTGTAGCACCTATAGCTTCATCCATAGCGTGAAGAGAAACAACCTAAATGTAAACCAGACAGAAAGCTTGGTTTATGTGCACTAACACTTGAGGATGTTGTCCCATTATTATGAGACAGTGAAGAATGATAGAACATATGTGACTTTGGACAACATTCCAAAGGAGGCTAATTTTGAGGATGAAGGCATAGTTTTAAAGCGCTTGGAAGCTGAACTTTTGGGTGATCATATTCATGGGGCAAACATGCCACCCCCATCCACTAGCAAGTATCTAGATGCAGGAGTTCTGCCTTTATCTTCACAACATCTGACGTACGTGGGGGCCTTGTAGCGGCTGGTCATGTTCTACGAACACTTCCACCTACTACTCTTCTTCATAGATTACAGGAAAAGAAACTAGAAGTTTCTCGTGGCAAGAGGAAAGCTTAGTAGATACTAGATCTCTTTTTCTTGTTTAGAATCAATCTCTAGAACTTAGTACTTTGACTTTATTATGACTTATTTTGTAAACATTACATGACAGTTTGAGTTTGAACTTACCTTTGAACTGTTCACTGAATCTTACAACTCTTTGGTAATGAATATGATGCTCTATTTCATTTCGTGGTTGATGTTATCTGTTACAATTTGTTGCTGATAAATTTTATATGTTGAAACTTGAAGGTTGATGTTGTGTTTGATGATTGATCATTTGATGACAATGTTATAAGTTATAACTACTAGACGATTGATGTTATATATGTACTAAATGATTGAAGCTTTAATGATCATCATTAATCCAATAGCTAAATCTATGTTTTCATGTTTTCTCCAGTTGATTCGACATTCTGCATGGTTTTTTGAATATATATGCATCAAAATATATTAAAATATGTATTATATAAAAAGCGCTTTCAAAACACTTTGCTACTGGAAGCTTTTTGAAAATTGCACTTCCCACTCCCGCTCCCAAAGCCTTGGTTGATAGTGTCTTCTTTTAAGGGATGGTACTTAATACATTATGATTAAAATCATCGCATCTTGATTTTTCTATAATAACAGAGAAAAGATCATGAAAAAATAGATTTAATAGAAATCAGATGCCTGATAGCAATAATTAATAATAGATATTACAGAAGGATACTTCTAGAGAAAGACACTATATATTTATCCAAAAACATTTAATTTAAATACTTATTTAAGAACAATGCAAACGCAATAGACTATACATTCCAAGTTAGCACATCATCCAAAAATATGTAAAATTATGCAACAAGAAACAGTATTGGAAATATTTCTGACTGAAATCTGATATTTAACAAACCAATTAAATATGAGTATGATATCATCAAACTGAGGACTTCCTTTTACTTGCTTCCTCAGGATGATATGAGCCTATGTTATTAAATTTGGTCCTATATGCAGGCAAATAGGGACATAGTTAATCCAAAGGTTGATAAATATATAATTAAAGACATAAATCTTATCCTTTAATTAATTTTAAGGGAAAGGTTAAGATTTTTTTCTTGGGAAAAAATTTGAAGACATAATTCGATAAAATGCAAAGCTAACTAGAATAACTTTTAGACATTTTAGGGTACCATGACCAACCTGTACGCCATCTCATCCATAACATTTGTCCCAACACATGTCGCTCCTCCTTGTACAATGAATGTAACCACAGGTGCTGTTCGAACTGCAGGTTCATGGGTCCTTCGCCAGTCCGGATTTCCAAAGCCAGTTACATATCCTTCTATATCAAATCTGTCGTGACACGAAAGTATTCCCAAGTTAGAAAGTTATGTTAAATTCCAGGACCTGAGGGTCAAAACAGACAGAAACTACACATACAACAACCTATCTAAAATGTAAACAGCCAACCACTCAGAAACCTAATTTCATCATATATTATGATAGCGACTTGCCTTTGCAAACTAGGGCAATTCCCTCCAGTCCCATAGCTAAATTATTTGGCAATTAAGAACCTATGAGTATAAATCTTATCATAAGCGTAAATGAAGAGTGGGTCTCTATAAATTGTAAATGTGTTTTCTTGAGTAGAGCCATTGAGATACATAATTTCATCTGATACTACTAACAATACAACTAAAGACCTGTATCTCTTTTAAAGAATGTACAATGCTCCACTCCAATATTCAAATGATTTAAACAAACTTATTAGGTAGATAGCGTGTTCCCGATTAACTGTGAATTTCTAGGCCTTGGAAACTGGAACCATGAATACCCCACAGAAATCACACATTCCGCTAGGAAACAACATTTAATTTCCAATACACATATCACGAAGTATGTATTCTAGCATGCTCTTTATTGAACCAGGACAGAATTCTCCACCAGAAGCCAATACAAATTCCAAATATTTATAGCTTAAAATCTGCCACACGGGAACTGCTTATCTGTATTAGATAAGCACATACAAATGTAACTAAAGGTCAGAGAAACCAAGTGGTCCAAGGGATCGTAATCAATTTAACCAAGCTTCCCTCATTTCTGGGATGGGGAAACTCAGAGGGGGGCATTTCCCCACATCCCCCTTTTGGGGAAACTCAAGGAGACACAAGGGTGACATTCCCAAGAAATGGCGAACGTTTCCCTTTTGTGGGGGACTCATGAGCATCCCCTTTTGGAAAAGTGGAATCTGCCACACAGGAACTGCCTATCTATATTAGATAAGCACATACAAAGGTAACTAAAGGTCTGAGAGACCAAGTAGTCCAAGGGATCGTAATCAATTTAACCAACCTTCTCTCATTTCTGGGATGGGGGAACTCAGAGGGAGGCATTTCCCCACATCCCCCTTTTGGGGGGAACTCGAGGGGACAAAAGGGTGACCTTCCCAAGAAATGGCGAATGTTTCCATTTTGTGGGGGGTTAATAAGCATCCCCTTTTAGAAAAGTGGGGCTCATGGGCATCCCTCCTTGGAAAAGGGGGACTCCTACATCCCCACGATTTTTGCCCACTAGACTTGGAAGAAGTCAGTTTTTTTTTAAAACACAAAAGAATCAAAACCCTAAAGCAAATGTGAATATTTATTTCATACTTTCATTGCTCATGTTTGTGACTTGTCATTGTTTCTCATATATTTAAATTAATTTGAAAATTTCTTTAGGAGTTCTGGGAGAGTCCTCTATTCCCATGACATTTTAATGTCATGGGAATAAAAGGGTCTTCACACATCCCCCAAATGCATTCCCTGTTCCCGCATCCACACATCCCAAACACTTGGTAGAACATTGATGATAATGCCATAAAATTCAAAAATAGTGCCACAAATCTAATGCACATTGAATATTAAAACCCCATAAAATGCCAGAAAAAGTGTGAAATACAAGCAACAATGACAATCCATTGGTGGAGACAATTGTCATAAATGGTCACAATCTCAAATGCAATTAAGTCGTTTCAATTACCACCCAGGGCCCCATTAGTCCTGGCCACTGTCCTAAGGACATTATTCAACAAGTTCTTCGTGTCCACTGTTGACATCTCATGACGAAAGCGATTAACCCCCCTGTTACAGCCTGAAAATACGTGGTTTATATTGTATTTTCAGAAGCATTATTTTCAGCAACACTGCACCAGGAGATGTGAACTCTGGAATCTTGGTACAAGTCATTGGTTCGAACATCATCTTGTTTATCATGCATGGAGAGATAGTGATGGAGATCCATGTGATTACCTTTTATTTCACATGTTGAAGGATATATACGTGGTTGGAGGGGTGTTTCATTGTTGAGTTCACACATTTGGAGGCACTATTGCACATGGCAGCATCTCACTTATAGAGCACTTTGCTACATACTTTTATGCACATTTCTCCATTGAAGGGTGCCCTTGGGATGTCTCCACAGTTCTCAAGGCATGAGATGCATATTTGGAGGCATGTTTCACCATTTGGAGGGTAATCTAGACATTTTGGCACACTTCACAAGCATGATTGCACCTATCTAGAGGAATGCCCACCTTATGAGGAAACAATGGGGAGTTTTATGTTATAATTGAAGGTCAAATGCACAAGAATAAAAGAGCGCCCCACTTTTGAGCATTGTATGGCATATTTCATGGTGAAGGGTGGTCCCAAGAGATCTTCCACACCACTATTCAAAGCACAAATTCCAAGAAAGGAGGAGCACCTAGCTTGTGGATATGACATGTGGTATCCAAGCCTCTTCTACAAGGTCAATTGCCCATATTTATAGGAATAGCCTTCAATAAAGAAGGTCATAATGATGATTCTTGATCCCTTCTTTGAGAATGCCCTACACATGGAGCTACCTCTTGGCATGTTGCAGTATTTGTTTTGAAGACTAAATCAAATCCTCTATGGGAGACGTCCTCCATTGGAGATTGTTTTGGTCACATATTTCATGGATTTGAAAGGGTAAAAAGAGCATCTTGAGGAGCGCCCTCTATAGGAAAGTGACAGATGGCAGCAATGACTCACTCAAACCCTAAAATCATGACAAATTCATCCTAAGAGAGCAACAGTCCATGATAGGAGGATTCTAAGAGATTCTTTATAGTAAATAATGGAAGTAAAAGTGGATCTAAATCTCTCTAAATTATATTTTATTGGAAAGTTGTTAAAGAGAAAAACAATATAAGGAAACTTCCTCTCATTTGTAAGGTAGCAGTTCAAGCAGAGGAATCCCCCAAAAGGCCAAGTATAATGCTTTTTGCAGGCAAGGGAGGAAGGGCCAAGGAATTGGAGCTTCCATTTTCTTTACGTAAAGGGCTGCATTTGCTCATCATAGTGGATTGTTCTTTGCTGGAATAGGAAGCTGAAGTGCAGTAATAAAACCCTCCTCTCCATTGATATCAGGTTTGCATTTTGATGTATTGAGGGGTTGTTCATTCATAGAAGGATCTCTCATCTACTCTAATCGCATCCTCAATATCTTATGTGGCTACAAGAAGTTTATGGATGTGTTGTTGTGTCTTTGTTAAGCATTTCAGATCTGTCATTGACTGATAATACTTGCTGTTTGGTGGTTTTATCATGTATTCTTCATCCATTTTCAAGTTCTATTTGTTGCCTAGATTCCACTACCAAGGACAAGGCACTAGGTCTTGCTTGGCTTCCAACTTTATATAAAGACTAAAACATTGCATTCTGCATATCTGGTTATTATTTCTGCATTTAAAGGAAAGATCTATAAGTTTTATTAGGGATTCCCCCCTTGTGCCAAAGGAGAGCCCGCCTAAAGTGAGGAAGATCACCAAGGTGACAACAGGTGATGTCCTCAAGTTGTGCTTATACTTGATGATTGGACTTATCTTTTAAAGTGCAGATTTTAGAGGTAACAATTCCCTTTATGTAGTGGGGGGCTTATCTGCTTTGGTCTAAGCTATGTTTTATTATTACTTATTTAGATTTAGCATTAGAGTAAAAGAAAATTGTTTGCAGAGAAAGAAGCCCAATAAAGGTCAAAGAGCAGAGCCTTTTGGTTGGCTAAGGGTGATGAAACCACAAATAAAAATATCAAGACTTTGCTAATCACAGGAAGAATTTCAACACCATTTGGCAAATGATGAGGGCAGATAGGTCGAAAGCAAGGTCCTTTAAGGATCTAGCCAAGTTAAGTGTGCCCTATTTTGATGAGCTCTCTAAGAAGGATGGAAAAGCTAACATTGCAGAATTGTGAAAATGACTTCTTTCTTCCCTAGTTTTGTGGATGAGGCAACCAATGCAAGGATGATGGAAAAAATTTCTAAGGAAGAGTTGCGAACGGTTCTCCATAGTTTTTAGAAGGGCAAAAGTCCAGGGCATGATCACTGGGCTATAGAGTTATTTTGGGGATTTTATGCAATTATTGAGGATGACCTTATAAGAGTTAAGGAGGAGTCAAAGAGCATGGTAGATTTCTGGGTGGATTCAGCACCACCTTCCTAGCCCTAATCCCAAGGAAATATAATCCTGACTCTTTTGAGGATTTCAAGCCTATCTCCATCAAATATACAATTTGCATATACAAGATCATCACTAAAATAATTGTGAAGGAAATTCTTTCTGAAGCCATATCCCATGACCAATTCAGTTTCCTCCATGGTAGGCATATTCACAATGACAATGTTATAGGTGTGGCACAAAAGAGTTTGCATTCTATTAATACGAGGAAGATGTCAACTATGATCCTCAAGTTGGATCTTTCAAAGGCATATGACCAGGCAAAGTGCCTTTATCTGAGATTGATGCTGATCCATCTTGGTCCTGGGTCCCCGTAGTGAACTTGATCATGCGATGTTTCACATCAATCTCTTTTGCAGTTCTTATAAATGGGCCTACCTCCAATTTCTTTAAAACCTCAAAAGGGCTAAGGCAAGGATGTCCTTTGGCTCCACTATTGTTTTTTATTGTCGCTAAAGGACTTAGCAGGGCTTCACTAGCAACTAAGAGATCAAGCTCCTTGAAAGGTATATTGATAGGCAACTCTCTTCAATTGTCTCATTTGCTTTTTGTGGATGATGTTTTACTTTTCTGTGATGGCTCTTGGAGAGATGCCTATAAGTTGAAAGAAGATTTTGACTTGTATTGTATTGCCACTAGTATGAAAGTGAATATGCAAAAATCATCCATCTCCTTCCATGAAGTGGAAGAGGATCAAATTAGGATGATTTTACAACGCTTTCATTATCAAAAAATTGAATTTGAGTGGGTTTAAGCATTTAGGTTTTTTGTAGAACCCAATGATTATGGAATTCAATAATGGAAATGGCTCATATCCTAGTGAAGTCGGTGCTAGAAGCTATACCAATCTACTAGCACTCAGCGACTTATATTCCTGGAGGGGTTTTTGAAAAAATTAGAAAGGTAAGTTTTAGATTCTTATTAAGTTGTGGGGGGGTTAGCACGTAAAGGAGGTACTTGTGTCTCCATAAGGTACGTGAACCCTTCATGCCATGCAAATTTGAGTTATACTTTTTGCCATGCAAGCAAACTATTATCCAATTGAAGGCTTGAGGAGAGAATTTGAATGTTTGGGTGCCATTCGAATTATCAGAGAGGCGAACTATCAACAATTCAAATTACCCAACAAACTACCATTCAATTGGGGAAATCGGAAGACTTATCCTTAAGGAAAATTGTCGTGAGCATACTATAATCAGATTGTGGAAGCTATAGCCACGAATTATGTGAGAATTGTGGTTGTATGGGTGATAATCACTATGAGAAATTTTCTATAGCTAATAATCCCTAGAATCCCATTAGTGAAATTTCCTAGCCAACCTGTTCTAAAGCCCTGGAGAGAAGTGGGATTAGCCTGGGGATAGCTAAGCAGAGAAGGGGATCCCATTCTTTGGGTTGTGTCGGCTAATGGGGAAGAGGGTTGTGGATTGGGACTGTTGTAAGAACAAATATTGACTATGAACCTAGGAATTGGGTTGTGAGAAGAGAAACTAGAGCCAGCCATAAGAAGAGTTTGCCTTTGTGGATTCATAGCCTCAGCTCAAGGGTCACCTCTATTGCAAAGAGAACTACTGCGACAAGGAGCCTATGGTTGGGTGGAATGTTCCTCTTCTATAGCCAGTTGGTGGACAATTCCAGACAGGTAAGTGTTCATGAATATACCTATGCATTGTCCTGAATCAATATTGAATTATTATGGTTTATGTCATGGTTTGAATTAATTCCCAATCTATTCAGTTATAATTGCCTATAATAGCATGCATTTATAATTATGGTCTAAGTATAATTGAATGGTTTCATTATGTTGTATATATCTATATTGTCATGCTTGCATATAATAATTAGTTAATAACCAAACAATGAGATATGGTAATAGAGCAAACATTAGTGTGAATTTGGGTGGTGAAAAGAGTACCTCGTGTACAGAGGGTATTTACTATTGGGTACATTACATAATGGTATCAAAGTTACTGGTCACAGCACTAGAATTGTATGGGTCGGAAGTCGGTTGTATATGAAGAAATTGCAGTTTGTGTAACAATTGCTTACGAAATTTCTCCATCGGAATAATTGGAGAAAATAGTGTTTGAAGTTTGCAAATGTTGAATTGAGTACTACAATTACCAAATTGGAAGGTCATTAGAGTAATTGGGTAGCTTATGGAGACAAAATTGAAGAAATGCCTCAATTTCAGAGTTAGCTTTGTGAAAATTTTGGGAAAATTCAATTTGTAGGCTAAGTGTTTGACAAAATGTCAACGAGGAGAAAGCATTATACAAGCCATAACTTCCAACTTAGAAACCCAAATTGGGTATGGGTGTAGTCATTGGAAGGTTAATTCAAAAAAGGGGAATAATTTTGATGGATCGGATAGAATTCTTCAGAATATGAGAAGAATGAGGGAAATAGCCTTGATTTGATAAAACTGATGAAATGCATAATTACCAGCAATTGAAAGAAAGTGCTACAAACCAAGAATTTTGATGTATCTAACAATTTATTGGTATGCACACTTCTTGCAAAGCCAAAGCTACAACAAGGACCACTAAAGAACAAAATTAAGGAATATTATTAAAGAGGGGACATGGAAGATGGACAAAGACCCAAAATCCACAAAAAAGAAGTTGGAGGCTTGAATATCAACATAGAAGAGATAGAATCTAACACGCATAGAAAGAGAATGGAGTCACTGGAGCTGGTAGAAACTACAAGGAGCTTGAAGATGGAGGTGTAGAGGTGTAGAGGTGATAATGAGAATATGTTGAAAGCTCAAGAGGAGAAAAATCAACTTAACACTCTACTACTATAAAGATTAAATCATTTGCAAAAGCGAATGAAGAATGGATCAAGTTCAAGGTATGAGGAAAGAGACAGAGTCCAATCAAAAACAGAAAACCATGGAAGATCCAGGCAATTAAGGAGTGCTACCAAAACTCGAAGGCATCGTTACTTACCAACACATTCAACAAGGAAGCCATATGCATCCGAAGAATCACAAAGTAGCATAGAAGTGTCTCCATTCATACATCAAAGGAAAAGGTATGAGCAAAACCAATTGCAAGGAGAGCTTAGAAAGATCAAGCCACCAACCTTTAATGGTGAAAACAATATGGAAGAGGATGTTGAAGATTGGTTGTTGGGAATAAAGAAGTACTTTCAACTAAATAATTGTTCATCCAATATAAAAGCTAGAATCATCGTATACAATCTATAGCAGAAAGCTTTTATTTGGAGGCACTAGCTGAAACCAATGAAGCACATCAATAATTGGAGGATTTCCTAGAAGTTGTTGAAGAAGTATTTCCAACAGAAATGTTTTTCCAACCGCTACTATGACAAGAAGATGCAGGAATTTCTCGAACCCAAGTTGGGAAATATGACTATGGAAGAATATGAAAAGAAGTTTTTGGTTCTACTGAGATATGTTAGCTATATTAAAGATGGGAAAGCAAAGATACAAATATTCATAAGTGGGTTGCCTGCATTCTACAAAGAAAAAATTCAATTTGATGAACCTAAGACTCTTGAAGAGACAATCAAGAAGGTCAAATACTTGTATAACTAAAGCAAAGGCAGAGCATATCTTCAGAAGTCTTTGATAGATAATAAAAAGGATAAGCAAGATCAGAGAAAGAAGGGACTTCAATCTCCTTTCTTCAAGAACAATACTAATACATATCAGCATAATCAGCCAGCTCAGAGTGGATCAAGACAGTAGAAGTACTGTAGAACCCTTGGGAAGAAGGGCAAGGAATCCAACAAAATGTTGGGGATGTGAAGGAGATCATTTGTACAAAATTTCCCTCAAAAGGAAGGCAAAATGAGGAACATGCACAACATACACAACACAACTACAGTGGAAGATGTGGGCAAGATCATCCCAAGAATATATGTCGCCCTGAAAAAATCAACAAGTACACCATCAGTCCAACATGATTGAGGTTGAAGGTAAGATTACCAATCAACCTATTGCAATTTTAATTGATTCAGGGGCAGTTCATAGTTACATTGCCCCTAATTTGGTGGAAAGATTTCATTTGAAATGAAGTACACATAGGAAATCATGGTTGGTTCAAGTGGCCACTTGAACTAAAAGGAACATTATTGAGATTAAAAACACAATATGAGAAATTCAATCATCAAATTGTGTTAAATATTAAATAGTTTGGGTAAATGTTTTGAACATTGTATTCAATGGTGGTTGTGATTGTAGAAACGAAAATCTTGTGAACAACTCCATGGAAAGTAATCTATGGAACAACGAAAAGAATTATATAATTACAAAGACTTGTAATTAACATGTAGAAACACTATTCTTGTGAATGACTCCATGGAAAGTAATTTATGGGACAATGAAAAGATCTATATAATTATGAAGACATGAATGATGAACTCTACGTGTAAGTGATGTGTAACCCATTTAAAAAACTTTGAATAATATGTATTTAAAGTGATTGATAATTAAGTGCAAAATTGGGGTTTATAAAGTGCGAAATTCAATTCTCGATAAACCAATATCGGATTCTGAAATTGCAAAATCAAATTCTGAAAGTGCCAATATCAATTTTCAAAATTGCAAAATCAGATTTTGAAAGTGCCAATATTGGTTTTTAAAAGTGCAACATTAAATTATGAAAGTGCCAATATCAGAATTTGATGAACCTAAGACTCTTGAAAAAACAATCAAGAAGCCCAAATACATGTATGACTAGAGCAAAGGCAAAGCAAATCTTCAAAAGTCTTGGAGAGATAAGAAAAAGGACAAGCAAGTTCAAGAAGAAGGGATTTCAACCTCATTTCTTCAAGAACAGTGCTAATGCATATCAACAGAGCCAACCAGCTCATAGTGGATCTAAGATGGCATAATCCTTGGGAAAAAGGACAAGGCAGCCAATAAAACGTCAGGGATGTGAAGGAGATTATTTCTACAAAGATTGCCCTCAAAAGGAAAGCAAAATGAGAAATGTGCACAATATACAAGAGGCAACTACAGTGGAATATGTGGGTAGGAACATCCCAAAAATATATGCTGCCCTAGAAAATTGACAGGCAAACCATTAGTCAAACATGATTGAGCTTGAAGGTAAGATTACCAATAAACATATTGCAATTTTAACTGATTCAAGAGCAAGTCATAGTTAAGTTGCCCCTAATTTGGTTGAAAGATTTCATTTGGAAGGAAGTAAGCATGAGAAATCACGGTCGGTTCAATTAGCCACTAGACCTGAAAGGAAAATTAATGAGAATGTCAAAGGTTTCCCATTAGATATGGATGGTGTCAGCACTATTGTAGACCTAAATGTAATAACACTTGGTTCATATGATATTCTTATTTGAATGGACTAGTTGGATGCACATCATGCTATCCCTAGATTGTCATAATAAGGCTTTCACTTATCTTGATGAAGAAGGAAAGCAAAGAACAATGAAAGGCATTTCCAGACGAAGAAGACAGATGGGACCTTGCGACTACGCATTGATTTTATACAGTTGAACAAGGTCACTGTGAGAAATAAATATCCTCTGCCAAGAATTGATGACCTATTTGATCAGCTGAGAGGAGCAAAGATCTTTTCAAAGATAGATTTGAGGTTAGGCTACCATCAAATAAGGATAAAGGATGAAGACATCAGTAAGATAGCTTTCAAAACCAGGTATACGAACCATGAATTTGCCATGGCACCAATTGCATTGACAAATACACCAGCTACCTGCATGTGCTTAATGAATTGAATATTTAGAAATTACTTGGATAAGTTTGTCATTGTATTCTTAGATGACATTTTTATTTATTCAAAGTCGGTGGAGGAGCATCAAGAGCACTCGAGGTTAGTACTACAAGTATTAAAAGAGCATCAATTGTATGCAAAGTTAAGCAAGTGTTCCTTTTATCATAGGTAGACTCATTACATGGGACACCTCATCTCTGAGGAAGGAATAGCAGTAGATCAAAGAAGATTGAAGCTATTAGGGAATGGCTTACACCTAAGAACATAGCCAAGGTAAGGTCATTCATGGGGCTTGCTAAATACTACAAAAGATTCATAGAAGGATTTTCCAAGATTGTTCATCCCATTACATCTTTACAGAAGAAGGGAATTAAATTTGAATGGACACCAAGGTGTCAAGAAAGCTTCTAGTTGTTAAAGGAATTGCTTACTAGTGCACCCATTCTTAAGATTGCTAACCCAAATGAAGATTTTGTGGTATGTACAGATGCTTGCAAAGAGGGACTTGGTGGAGTTCTTACTCAAAAGAGACATGTGATATGTTATGAATCCAAGAAGCTCAAGGAGCATGAAAAGAACTATGTCACACATGACTCAAAACTCACTACGATAGTTCGCGTGCTAAAGATGTGGAAAATTACTTGATGGGGAGAAATTTTGAGTTAAGACTAGACCACAGTGGTTTGAAATATTTATTTGAATGGTAGACTTTAAATGCCAAGCAAACAAGATGGTTAGAATTTCTCGGTGAATATGATTTTGATATTAAACAAATTAGTGGGAAGGAGAACAAGGTTGTTGATGAACTCAACAGAAGAGTACATCCAATGCATGTTACAGCCATTAGTATGCGCAAGTTTGATTTGAGGAACATAATTTTTTAAGTTGTTACCTCCTATGAACATTATCTCCATATCAAAGAAGACTTACAGCAAGAGAATGTATAGCAGAAGTATGAGGATTATAAGTTGGGAGAGAATAGCATTCTTATGCATAAAAACAAGTTTATGTTCATAATTTTTACTAATTAAGGAAACTAGTTTTAAAATAAATGCACAATGTTCCATACGCTAGACATCCTAGTTATCTAAAGACAATTGTAGCAGTAAGAAGTCAATATTTTTGGTTTGAAGAAAGATGTGGTTGATTATATAGCCAATTGTATGGAATGTCAAAGAGCAAAGGATGAGCACAGACATCCATCAAGTTTGCTACAACCATTACCAATTCCAAAATGGCAATGGGAAGTGGTAACTAATTATTTTATCACAAAGTTTCCCTAGACAACAAGGCAACATGATTCAATAATGGTAGTGGTGGACAAATTAACCAAAGATGCTCACCTTATTCTAGTTAAGTTGACTCAAAAGGCAGCTAATATAGCAGAGATTTACTTGAAGAAGATTGAAAAGTTGCTCGGGATAGCTAAGGCAATTATTTCAAACAAAGATCCAAAGTTTACCACAAACTTATGGAAACGATTATTCAATGGTTTCGGTACAAATTTGAGCTTTAGTATAGCCTATCATCCACAAACCGATGGGAAAACAAAGAGAGTCAATCAAGTGATTGAAGACATGTTAAGAGTGCATGTGATGGATAAGCCATCAAAGTGGGAAGATTACTTGCATTTAGTAGAATTTGCCTACAATAATGGGCATCGATCTTCCTTAAAGATGAGTCCATTTGAAGCATTTTATGGCAAAATGTGTAATACTCCAGTTAGTTGGGACAATCCAAAAAACAGAGTAGTACTTAGACTAGAATTACTAAGAGAAATGGAAGAGCAAATGGTCAAGATCAAGCAGAATTTGAAGGTAGCATAGGGCAGGCAAAACAATTACATAAGCAAAACCAGAATACTAAGGGAATTTAAAGTTGGGGAGAATGTGTTTCTGAAAGTGAAACCAAAGAAAAGTTCATTGAAGTTGGGAAGTTGCACTAAATTGGCAGCCAAATATTGTGGTCCTTTTGAGATCTTGGATAGGATAAGACCTATTGCATACATGCTTTGCATTGTTTGTTGCCATAAAAGTTCATAATGTGTTTCAAGTGTCATTGTTGAAAAAGTATGTGCGTGATCCTAACCATGTCATTTGTTGGGCTTTGATTTAGGTGGAACCAGAAGGAGACTTCCAAGTACAACCAATGTGCATGTTGGATAGGAAGGTCACTATATTCGGGAAAAGAGTCATAGGGCAGGTAAAGGTCCAGTAGACCGATTAGAACCCTGAAGAAGCAATGTGGGAGCTAGAGGATGCAATGTGACAGGCGTATCTGCGATTGTTTTGACATTTTGATGTAAAAATTGATGTATATAATGATGATGTGCATCGAGGACAATGCAAAATCTAAGGGGAGGAGAATGTAATACCCCAGTTTTGATCCACGACTCAGTATTGTGGATGTACATGTTGAATGGCTATAAGCTGGAAAATGTAATTTGTAACCAAACATTGAATGATAACAAAAAAAATACATCACCGAGTGCAAAAGAGAAGGACAAAAGAATGGGGGGCTATGACTCCACAAGAGGGGAAAGATAAGGGGGCTTAAGTGGGCTAAGGAAAATAACAAGTGACTTAACCCAAAGTCCTTGCACCACCTAAATTATGTCCCTTGATTATTAATTAATCTTGTTTTTTTAAGCTATGAGGAGGTTAGTGAACGAAGGACATACGTAGGTATCTATAAGGATACGTGGCCCCTTCATGCCATGCAAATTTAAGTTATACCTTTTTGCCATGCAAGTGTATTATTATTCTATTGAAGGTTTGAGGAGGGAGTTAGAATGATTGGGTGCCATTTGAATTATCAGAGAATCGAACTATCAATAGTTCAAATTACCCTGTGAACTACCATTTGATTGGTGAAATCAGGAGACTTGTTCCTGAGTGAATTGCCATGAGCATACTATAATCAAATTATGGAAGCTACAACAACGAATTATGTGAGAAATGCGATTGTATGGGTAATAATCACTATCATTGAGAAATTTGCTACAGCTAATAATCCCTAGCATCCCATGAGTGGAATTTCATGGCCAACCTATTCTAGAGCCCTAGAGGGAAGTGGAATTAGCCTAAGGGACTGTTGAACAAAGAAGGAGAACCCATTCCTTGGGTTGTGCACACTGATGGGGAAGAGCGTTGTGGATTGGGACTATTATAGGATTAAAAATTGACTATGAACCTGGGAATTGGGCTATGAGAAGAGAAATTAAAGCCATCCATAGGAAGAGTTCACCCTTGTGGATTTATAGCCTCAACTCGAGGATAGACTCCATTGCAGAGAGAATTGGTGCAGCAAGGAGCCTATGGGTTGGGTGGAACGTTCCTCTTCTACAACGAGTTGGTGGACAATTCTAGACATATAAGTGTTCTTGAATATACCTATGCATTGTCTTGAATTAATGTTGAATGATTACTGTTTATGTCATGGTTTGAATTAGTTTCTAGTTTGTTCAGTTCTGATTGTATTAACCTACATTTATGATTATCGTCTCATGGATAATTGAATGGTTTCATTATGTTGAATGCATTTGTACTGTCATGCTTGCATATGGTAATTAGTTAATAATCGAACAATGAGATATGGCAATAAAGAAAAAATTAGTGTGAATTTGGATGGTTGAAAGACTACCCCATATCCTCAACGTGTACAAAGGGTATTGGGTAACGTTACATATTGGCAGACATGTTCATGTTAATTCAATTAGTTGGTGACTATTGGGAGGTTGGACTATGGTTTAATTAAAGTATTAGCCTTTGCGCACACATGTTGAGGCTGATTTAACCATTTAATGGTTAATTTCATCATTTTGGAGGCTAATTACTTGAGCGTCGTACCTCACTTGGCATCTATTCACACTTGAAGGAGTTTATTTAGAGGAGACCTTGGACTTTTGATGGAGCGCTCCCCTCTTTGGCACAGTTTTCAAAGCATTCAAACATTATTTTATTGTTTGTTGGAGGATGGCACATTCTCCTCGAGCACACCCTGTCTTGGTTGGTTGAGCATCATTATGGAGGTGGTTATGGAGGGGTATTTAAATATTTTATTAATGAGTGTAACCACCTTGGCACACTTCTCTAGGTCATTTTCCTCTTGTGCACATGGTTTGGGGAATCAGTTCATGGTATTGGGAAACAACACATGGTTTTGGCATGAACATTGATGGAGGCTAACCACTTTGGCACTTCTTCCTAGGGCACTCTTCATATGGATTTTATTTTATAATTTGAGGGTGGTTGAGGTAGTTACATGGTATAGTTTTCTAGGATGCACCTCTCCTAGGTGCTCTCTCATCATTATTGCATGGATATGTCAACTACAGCTGGCACCTTCTGGCCTATATTGGAGAGTGCCCTCACCTCTTTGACTTGGCACATATATTATTTTAATGGAGGTGGTTACGGAATAGTATTATTAAGGAGTGTGTGGCATATTTGGAGGCCCACACGTGTCACTGTGTATGCTCTTGCTTGGTCTTCTTTCTATTCTTGGAGCATTATCTCAGAAGATGCATTTGTGGAGATACTCCACTTGCTATTTTGGGGTTTGACCACATCTTTTCTTATGGAGACCTCCATCTAGTTGGCACTTTGCACATTCAACCATAGATTTGGGTGCCTTGGGATTCACACATGTGGATTGGTTGCATGCATCTTATGGACCACTTTTTATTTTTGGATTGTTGTCATGGAGTATTCTCCTAGGAGGGATACTTTATTATTTTACCACTCGTGCATCTTGGAGGGTGCACTTTGTGAGCTTTTCTAGGTGGACCTTGGACCTTGGAGCACATCCTCCTATGTTGAAGTTATTTTATTGTATTTTTGCATGCATTATCTTGGAGGGCGCATTTTATGTGGACCTTTAGCACCTTGACTTGGATATCATGCCTATTTTTAGTTGTACGCCCTCTTTTGGAGACTTTTGATGTAATTTCCTCCCTATTTTTGGATGAGGGCAAGTTCTCTTGGAGAGGCTAGTGTCTGCATAGCTTAGCATGGAAAACCATGGATTGAGGAAGGATCTAACTACTCCATTTTTTTGGTATTTCTTTGACTTGTTGTGGAGTTAGTTGGAGGAAAATATTTTTTTATTTTAAGAGAGAAGAGACTCCCCTATAAAGAGGAGCTTTCTCTAAATTGTAATGGTGGTTGGGACTTTGGGGATTGAGGAGCTATCCCCTTGGCTACACTTGTACATCACAGGCTTGGAGGTTGAAGGAAGATTGGAGGTATAGCATCTTGTTTATGTGAGGCTTTTTATGTTCCCAATGCTTTCACATGTTGGTTTTTGTTTTAGGAAACCCTTGTATTTTGTTGTGAAGGCTTTGAAATGAACCATGCTTCAATTGGATAACGTAATGTGAGGATATAATCCCTCTTACTTTTATTATTGTCATGTTAACCTTACTCCTAACACACCTAATTGTTGCTATCTTAATATGGCATCACCTTCATAGCAATATTTTAGAATGGCACCACAAGCTTTCCAAGGTTTATTTTTGCAATAATTTTCATCAAGTTAAGACCGATTTATGGCATACATAGCAGCCCTTATTGCCATGCATATTCATGCATTCACCCTCTTTGATCCCTAATTCCTTGACTCCATTTTGCCCAAGGTTTGATTAGGCATTTGGTCTTGGGGTTTTCTACCTTCATCTTTTGTTCTCACACCATTTACTTATCCATCCATATTACAACCATTTGTTTTGCTTAAATAAATCATTTAAGTTACCATTTGTTTTTACTCTTCAATAAATCATTTTGTGCCTCCACTGTATAGCCTTTCTTTGAAAAGAAATGATGACTTTTTTCTTGGAATATATATATATATATATATATATATATATATATATATATATATATATTCCAAGGAACACCTCACGGGAAAACTCTCGAGCACTTCCATGTGCATTCATGGATAGTACCCAACGCAAACCCATCGATGAGGACATCAAAGGCAGCCAGCCTGGGGAATCGACCTCGAGACCTCCTACATGAAGCTCAAAGCACTAGCCCATCGGGATATATACATACATACATACATACATACATACATATATATATACATACATATATATATATATATATATATAGAGAGAGAGAGAGAGAGAGAGAGAGATTTCTCATTATATGAGTGACTCTTCTTATGGTTACCTCCTCATAACCCGATTCTTATCTAAAAGATTATATTAATATATTATTTTAAAAAAATCAAAATCAAATTTTAATTCATTTTCACTATACTCAACAAGAAGTAGGAGAAGTTAAAACTTAAAACAGGTCACAATCAAGAAGGGATTGCATAAACTTCAAGGGTGCATCCTCATTCCATTCCAAACTACCACATGCAAAAATATAGGGTGCAAAGTGTGTAGAATCTACAAGTGGAGAGTTTGGGCAAATATCAACTAGTGCAAGGCTAATCCCAAGTAATTTTCTATGAATTTATTTTCTTAGCAATTAAACTAACTGCACATTTCTAAAGCCATCTCTTTCCAAACAATATGAAAATTCTCTAATGGTCTAGAATGCCTTGCATTTGGCATTTAAGCACAGTGCAACAACATTAGCAAGTTGTCAATACAATATACATAAAAAAACCCATAAAGATGTGAAATTAAAATAGCCTTGGAGGACAGTTGCAACACAGATTGTGAAAACACTTAAACAATAGTGAGCATTACAACTTCAAAATAACTTGGTATGTTATCATTACAAGTACAACTACAACTCTACACGATCCCTGAGTTGTGATTCAAACACATGATTTATCTTACTTCCCATATCATAAATTTGTATCTCTCTTTAGAAGTAAATACTAATACATTATTCAGCTTACTTCCCGTGTCATAAATTTCTGTCTTCATTTGCAAATGGATCCTCATTTATGCTTGATTAGGTGAATCCTAACCTAGATCCATCCCAGCCATCAAACTATTAAATCACAAATCTATTACACATCAAAATTTATTAAAAAGATCCATCTTAACTTTGATTCATTGATGCATTAATGATCCAAAACCACCCTTGCTAAGCTTGTTCTATGTTTTAAAATTGTAAGTAGTCTCTCTCATAATATTGTACAACAATTAAAGAATTTAAAAACTTTATTTATAATTATTTATATTTATTAAATCACTTCAATGTCCCTTTTAGTACTCATAAATGGATCAGCAACGTCTTTTTTAAATTTTTTGGCCTGTGCAATGGACTCAAGCAGGATATCCACTCTCTCCTTATTTATTGGCTGTTGAGGTTCTATGCAGAGCATTGAAAGAGGCACTAAGGGTAGGCAGTGTTAAAGGTATCAAAGTTGGGAATGCATGTACCTTGACTCACTTACTTTTCATGGACGATATACTGATTTTCTGTGATGGCTCTAGGAGGGATGCAGAAAAGCTAAAGGAGATTATGGATCTTTATTGTCTTGTTATAGGTATGCAGGTAACTTTGGAGAAGACAACCATTTCCTACGATGGTATATCCAAGGAAGACCAAGCATATTTTTCTACTCTCTTTCCTTTTAATTTCTCAAAGATAGAAAATCACTTAAGTACATGGGGATTTTTCAAAAACCAAACGAGTACCAAATAAAGGATTAGCAGTGGCTAGTATCAAAGGTTGAAAAGAGATTAAACCTATGGTGCAATCGATGGCTCTCCCATGGAGTTGGATTGTGTTAGTTAAGTCAGTAATTGAGGCCATCCCTGTTTAATGGTCTTCATTATGTTGGATCCCAAAAGGGTGTATTTGAAAGCATTAGGAGATTAAGTTACAGGTTAATCTAATCTGGTAGCAGAGAAAAGAAAGGCACTGCTTTAGTCAACTGGAGAAGATTAGCAATTCAAAAGGCAATGGGAGGCTGGGGCTTGAAAAAAAAATTCTCACTTTTCTCAAGCCTTGGCAACCAAAAGTCTTGGAGGCTGGTTCAAGGGAAACGTTTTTGATGTGTTGTAGACAAGGAGAAAGATAAGCATCCTAATTCTATTGAGGATTGGATCCGAAAACCTATCAAGAACTCTCACAATATTTCGTTCATCTCGTAGGTTGTTTTACTTGCATTCTCTTTGATAGGGAACTGGCTTGCTTGGTGCGTGGGAAGAGGAACAAAGATCCAAGTGGGGGTGGATCCTTGGATAGGTAGTGGTGGAGATTACAAACTTCCAATGCACATTATATAGCATCTAAGGAGCAGAGGAATATAGACCTTACATCATATTGCAGACCTGAATATGATAATAATCTAGCATTAGAAGTGACTTTTGGCAAGGGCTTTAGGATTAAGGGAGGAAGATGAACCCATGTGAGATGTAGCAAAGCTCACATCAAGCTATGTCATAATTAAAGTGGAGGATTCTTTGGTATGGACTTTGAACCTTTCTGAGATTTATACATCTAGGGAGGATTATAAAAATCTTGCTTCATAAGGTAATCGGGAACCTCAAAGATGATGGTAGAGAAAAGATTGGTGTTTCAAATGCCCTTACTAAATCTCGCATTTTTATGTGGTTGCTTTTAAAAAATAAAGCATTAACTTGGTACAACTTACAAACGAGGAACTTCAAAGGACCTGGATGGTGCAATCTATGCATGGAAAGTGATGAAACAAATTACCACTTAATAATATCCTGATTTTGTTAAACAAATCTGGAAGAAACTGGAGGGTTCCATAGGGTTAAGGGATGTCTGGGTTAGAGATTCTATTGAACATAGGCTCAAAAGTTGGTGTGACAAGTCACAACCCTAGCACATGTTGATATTATGGTAGTTGCGAGAGGCATTAAACCTCCACATGTAACCCTGACAAGAATAGAATATTCCAAGAAGCAAGAAGAAACCCTAAAGCATTGAACATAACCCTAGAAGACAAGTCGGTTAAAGAAAATAATTAATATTGATTTTTTAGCCTCCAGAAAGAGAAGTCGGCCCAAACAGCTAAGGAAGAGCAACATAAATACAAGATGCCAGAGCTCATTTGGACACACACAGCGCGCAACTGCAGAAATTTAGTAAGTGCGCAAGTCTAGAGAGTAGCTGCAGCTGTAGCTACTGCAACTTGTATTTTCGATTTTAGGCTTGGACTTTCTCTTGGTTATGGTTTGGACTTTTTGCCTTGTGCGCTAGCTCTGGAGAGAGGCACGCTACATTGATTGGCTATTAGGCCTAGGGTTTGCTTCCAAAATTATTCTCTGTCAAGGTTAAGGTGCTCAAGGGTGGCTTCGGCCTATGGTTGGGTGACAATATTACTATATTGTCTATGGTTAAACGAGCACACCTACTTTTCTAACAGGTTATGGGCCCACAATATCTTCGGACAGTCTAACCGCTGCAAGATAGATTGGGAGGATTTGCTCAGTTACAGTTGCAGTTGCAGTCAAAGTTTTTGTTGTAGCAACGAAAGCCTAACCCTCTTGTTAAGGCACCTTAAGTGAAAAGATTAACCTAATTTCTGGATAGCCTAGAGCGCCCTAACCTAGCGCACCTCCTAGTACTCTCAGCAAGCTAAGACGTCAAGTTTGAGTTTTTGGTCGAAGTCAAAGGTTGACCAAGTCAAAGCAATCATGACTTACTCTATGAGGTCAGAAAACAAGTTAGAAGGGGCTTCTAACTTCACAGCATGGAAGACAAGGATTGATCTCATCCTTGCCAAGAATAAAGTGTTGGATATCATGAAAGGAAAGATCGTGGCACCATAGTTTGAAGAAGGAAAAGAGAAGGAACCTCAAAACGTTGCAGTTATGGATTCAAGGACAATGACATCAATGCCATGAGTATCATAGTGGACTCTGTAAAAGACCACTTGATACCCTACATCTCTCATCTTGACTCATCTAAGATGTACGATGCCCTAACTAATCTCTTCTCAGTCAGAAACATTGGACAAGCAAATGGGTCTGAAGAATGAGCTTCGTGACATGAAAATGAATGATGATGAAAGCATAACATCATACTTTGTGAGAATCTCTCAGTTAAGAGATCAACTACAAGTTATTGAAGAAATCATTTCAAGGAACTAGTAAATATAGTACTCAACATCCTTCCCAAGACATGGGATGCATTTGCCACAAGCATGAACACAAGAAAGGGGTATCTCACATTTGAAGAATTTTGGACTTGTTGTGCACAAGAAGAATCAAGGATTAACACAAAAGGGAAATCCCAAAAGAAATACAATGATCAAGCCTTCACAGCAAAATTCAAGAATTTCAGGAATAAGAGGAAGTTTGGCTTAAGGAAGGAAACAGACGAAGCATCAATTGTCGAAGAAAGGGAACCCTCAAAGAAGGCCAAGTAGGATAAAACAAACTTCTTCTTCTAAGTCAAGGTAACAATATTCTTCAAAGTTCTTGTACATACCATGTTTACATAGTTTCAGTACATATCTTTCATATCTATTTCTTAGAAGATAAGATGTTCAAGTGAAACAATACCTATTGATCCAAAAATGAAAGGTATTAATAACAAATTGACATTAACTTGATGCTCATGAATGATTAAAGAGTTCAACCATCATAAACCATGCTGCAAATAAGAGAAGTTAACAGCAAGTAGAAAGAGAAATAGACACAAAGGACTTGTTAACGGAGTTCACCAATGAGTGGCTACGTCTCCGGGCCCGCTTCCAAGTGGAGGACTGCTTTATTGATCTTTAATGCTCAAGTTCTCTTTACAATGGCTCTTTGTTGTTACAAGCAGGCTTTTGATCTGTTGTACAAGACCTCCTTGTGCACCACACTCTCTTGCAATCCTCACGCTTTCCCTTTGAAACTCACATTTTCCTTAAACACTTACGTCCCCTCTCTAGTTTGAGAATGGAAACATCAATTAAAAAGGTGGAATCTTGTTTTAATGAATGTGTAGGTTTCCTCCTTCAACCCATACGTGGGTCTCCTCTTGCCTAATTCGCCGCTCCTTGCCTTGCTTTCTTCACCCATCCAACTCTTCTTGCCATTTCCCCTCACCCTAAAAGCCTATCATCTCATTGGTGGCTTTTCTCATTGAATTGTCTTGTCCCTTGGATCTTTGACAAGTGTTGAAGATTCATGACCATTCTACTATAATATCTTATGATAGATTCATGACCATACTACTATAATATCTTATGAGAATCAACTATTCAACTATTTGATATTGATTTTAATTGTAAAGGTAAGAGAGACCTTGAAGAACATCATAAGCTTTAACGTGATGGTTTGTGAATGTGCCTAATCTCCATGCAAAAGTCATTTTCGAGATGCACACATGCCTCAACTATCTCCTCTCAAAACATGACTCAATGCCCCTCAAAACATGAGAAATGGGCCATTAGCTCAAGCTACTCTCCACATTCCCTGCATACCAAAGTCCCCTCACAAGCTCAAAGGGTCTGGTTTATATAGTTTTTAGGCTCAATTATGGAAGCCCAACTTCCCACAAAGATCTGGCCTCTTTTTGGGATCAAATCCCCCTCCAAATGGCCAAGAATTCTCCAAAAATGCCCAATCTGGGCCAAAACTATAGCAAAATATCCACTCTGTTACAAAAAATCAAATTTAGCCCCTAAAGGTTGGGCGCGCGCCCCTTTTCCAGGTCATATGGGTCCATATGGCCAAGCGCCAGCCCACAAGGGTGTTGCACGTTGGCCCCTCCTCCGATATCTCCTGGTCACATGGCACCATCAAAGGAACCGAGGGCCCGATCGGACGGATAGGCCCCCGCGTCGATCAACCTGGCCGCTGGTCACCGCCCCTGGTTTTCGCTGGTTGTTCCTTATCAGGAGGCCCCGCGCCTTACCCTATCTCCAGAGTACATATGTGTCGGGGAGCTGAGCGGTGGGCGGTCGTGTGGTGTGGTGGATATACATAGAACTGGGGTTGGGGCTAGACCCCAGCCCTTTCCTCTTCCGCCCGAAACGCAAGGTAAGTTTAACTATTAAATTCAGCCCTTGGATAGTAAGAACCACCACAGGCGGGCTGGTAGCCTGGCCCTGCCCAAATCGTTCCCCCACGCCCGGAGGTCGCGGGGTCGACTCCGGGGGAGTCCACAACTTTTTTACAACAACAACCAATGACGGGGTGCCACATGGCACCATTTAATTCGCCCACAATGGTGACACTTGTCAAGCACTGATTGGACCACGTCTACCACCTGCCCAGTCAACATGCCACTGTTCTGCCACATCACTATACGGTTAGTTGCCACTTGTCTGACACGTGTCAGTTTGTACAACCAGTCACTTGCCCACCTGTCATGCCACATGTCAAGTCGTAATGCATGGTCACATGCCACGTCTCCACTCGTACGACCACGTCACCTGCCACGTGTCACCTCCAGACGATGCCACGTTAGCATGATGACATCATCATGACATCATGCTAACGTCATATGTCGTACTGCTAACGTCGGCGTTGATTTTTTGCATGTTTGGGAAATTGATCATAGTGCGATAACTTTCGCATACAGTGTATGTTTGAGAAAGTAAATATATGGCCGAAATCAACGCAACGAGACGGACGCAATGGAATTGGTTTCGTCCGATTCCAAGAACTTTTATTTTTGAGCATTTTTTGGACCTGAGGATCCTCCTGGATCAATCCTCCCCACTTGGAAGCTTTTGGACCACCAAAAGTCTGGTATCAGTTGGTTAATAAGTGAGGATACTGTGCCCTCACTTTTCCAGTCTCCATCCAGTTGGCCTAACTTGGATTTGTGCCCTTCAATCCCACTCGAAGATACTCCACATCACCCCTACGAGAAGTACGGACTCTTTTGTCCAAAATGGTGTCTTCCTGCAACTCATCCATATACTCAGGAGCAAAATCTTCTATGGAAGGAATCTGAACATTCTCTCCTTGATCCTCGATCATAGGAGGCTCATACAATCTCAAGTTTTCCACATTTACAACTGAATAAATTTGCATATATGAAGGCAATTCTAACCAGAAAGCATTAGAACCAATCTTGTCTAAAATTTTGAAAGGACCATAACGAATTGGTTTTAGAGTTTTACCTTCTCCTTGTAATCTTTCCTTGTTGATGTATAACCAGACTTGATCTCCCAGTTTGAACCGATGATCAACTCGATGCATGTCATGCCTCGCCTTGTATTTGGCTTGGCTTTTCTCCAACTGTTCCTGTACTGCCTGATGAATCAACTGGATCCGTTCAATGAACTTTGTAGCCCTATCCACATCATTGTGTCTGTCTGCAGCAATGTCTTTCCCAAAGACAAAATCCAACGGAGATTTTGGCAAGTATCCCAAACATGTTTCAAATGGAGATCTCTGAGTAGAAGAATGCTTGGCTCGATTATACGCATGCTACACATAACACAAATGTTCATCCCAAAGCTTAGGATGTTTGTTGCAATATGCCCGCAATAGATGCACTACTATTCTGTTCACCACCTATGTCTGCCCGTCCGTCTGTGGATGAAATGTTGTGCTCTTCTTTAGTCTGGTGTCCATAAGTTCCCACAAGCTTGACCAAAATTTCCCCATGAACTTGGAGTCTCGATCAGATACAATAGAAGTAGGTAACCCATACATTTTCAAAGAACATTTGTGTTGTTTGTTCAGCTGTGACTTGCTTTTTACAAGGAATTAGAACACACATCTTGTTGTACCTATCCACAACTACATACAAGTAATCATGACCTTTCCTAGACATAGGAAATCCCCCCACAAAATCCATAGATACACTTTCCCATGGTCTAGAAGGAATAGGAAGTGGAGTGTACAATCCTAGCTTTTTGTTACTTGGTTTGCTTATTGCACACATAGTACACCCTTTTACATACTTGGACACAGTTTCATGCATTCGAGGCCAATAACAAAACCTTTGTAACTGAGCAATTGTTTTGTCTACACCAAAATGTCCTGCTATAAGAGAAGTATGTGCCTCCCTGATTACATGGACTCTTTCACTTTCTGGAATACATAACTTGCTCAAATGATACAAAATTTTGTCTTTAATATGATAATTCAATTCCTCTGCTCTTTTACCATGACCCAAAGTTGCATAGACTTCTTTAAAATCTTTGTCCTCAGCATATTGTTCAATATAACTTTCATGAGTAATTGAATTGTGCTTAAGGATTGTAGCAATTGTACTAGGAGGTCTTGAAAACATATCAGCAACTTTATTATGAATGCCCTTTTTATATCTGATGACCAAATGAAATTGCTGTAAAAATCCCATCCATCTAAAATGCCTCGATTGTTGTAACTTAGTTTGTGATTGTAGATACTGTAATGGTTGGTGATCAGTATGTATTATTGTTTCTTTTCCCATTAAGTAATGTTTCCACTTTTTAACACTTTGTACTAAAGCATACAATTCTTTATCAAGGTCTCAGAATGATAGCATATGGGGTTTTTGTGTTGCATCAGCACTCCCCCCATGGCATAGTCACTTGCATCGGTTTCAATTTCAAAAGACTGTTGGAGATCTGGTAATACCAGAACAGGAGCTGTACTAATCTTCACTTTCAAAGTATCGAAAGCCTTTTGTTGGCTTCCTCCCCACTGGAATCCCCTTTTCACACTTGCCAAAGCATGTAAAGGAGCTGCAATTAAAGAGAAGTTTGCAATAAACTTCCTCCAATACTGTGTTGCCCCCATGAAGCTTCTTACTTCAGTTACATTTGTAGGCTTTGGCCAATTTACAATGACCTCAACTTTAGAGGGATCAATCTTGAGTTCTCCACCCCCTACAATGTAACCCAAATATACAAGAGATGTTTTGCCAAATTCACATTTTGACAACTTTACAAAAAGTTTCTCTCATTGCCTAACATGTTGGACATGCTCTTCCCTGGTCCTACTGAAAATAAGAATATCATCTAAGTAGACTATTACAAAATCATCAATGAATGGCCTGCATACATCGTTCATAACCCGCATAAAAGTAGCAGGTGCATTAGTAAGTCCAAATGGCATCACTAACCATTCAAATAATCCTTGTTTTGTTTTAAAAGCAGTTTTCCATATATCCTGTTCAACAACTCTTATTTGATGGTAACCACTTCTTAAGTCTAACTTAGTAAAATATACCACATTTTTCAATTGATCTAATAAATCATCAATGCGAGGAAGAGGGTAACGGTTTTTTACCGTGATCTTGTTCAAGGCTCAGAAGTCCACGCACATGCGCCATGTGCCATCTTTCTTTGGCACCAGGATGATAGGTGACCCACATGGAGAAGCACTTGGTCTGATGACCCCTTGTTCAATCAACTATTGTACCTGTTTCTTTATCTCTGCATTTTCCAAAACTGATAACCTGTACATTCCAATGTTAGGGAGAGGAATATCATGCTGCAACTATATCTCATGTTCAACTTATCGTTTTGGAGGTAATCCTTTCGGGACTTGAAATATATCATCATAGTCAGAAACAATTTTAACTAAGTCATCTTTCAACTTTGTATCACAATCTTGAAAAGTATCAATTATGACAGTTTCCTTTGCTTTTACAACCATTAGTAAGTATCTTTTACTGACATTTACAATTCTCTTCATTTGCCCTGAGTTGGTTAGTGATAGATTCAATTTCTTCTGATGAGCCCTTACAACATACTCTTTTCCATCTTTAGTTAATTGATACTTATTGTCTTCACGATAGAATATTGCCTTTCTATCATACAGATATGGACTCCCAAGTACAATACCACATATATCTAGTGGAACCACATCTAACTCAACCTCATCTATAAATTGTGAATTGATAGCAAACTTTAGGACACATTGTCTATTCACTTGCAACTGATTATCATTATGAATCCATCCTAAAGGATATGGTTTCTTATGGTTTCTTATGAGTTTCTTATGAGTATCAATTGATACTGTCAAATAGAGTATCAATTTTTATATGTTTGGAAATTACTCTTATGTGAAAAAGTTATGTTTGTTTGATCTCATCAACTTCATTATCAACTTTTAAAGACTGAACTAAAGAACTTGTACTAGCTTCAGAATTTTCACCTTTGATTCTCGTGACTGTAACCTTAGTCTCATCTCCCGAATCGGACCCCAAATCTATTTGAGTTGTTGCAGTAGTCTTTGGCTTCCCTTTATTTCCGAACTTTGCTGGTTTCAATTCTGGGTGAAGGATCCAACAACGATCCTCACTATGGCCTTCTTTCTTACAATGAGTGCATGTAGGTTTTTCCTTCTTCACTGTATTAGTCTTCTTTCCTTTAAAGTTCTCTTTACCCTTGCCTTTGAATTTTCCTTCAATAGGTTTAAATGGTTTTACAAAATCAACATTTACATTCCTGCCTCTAGATTCAAGATGAGTTGCTTGCACACACACCTCATCTAAGCTAGTTGGATTAAACATAAGAATGGTATGTCGTAAATAAGTATGCAAACCACCTATGTACTTAAGCAATGTCTCTTAAGTATCCAATGGTATTCCCAACAATAAAGCTCTTTTCCGAAACTCCTGTGTATAACTTTGAACAGTTTGTCCCTTTAACTGCCTAAAGTTCTGCCATGACATAATAGCTTGTTGCATATAAGCTAGAGGATAAAATTGCTTTCGTAATGCAGATGTAAAATCAAGCCATGAAGAGAGAGTCTTATTGAACTTTTTAAGATCCTGTTTTGTCCTGCTTTCCCACCACACCAAGGCAGTTCCTCCCATCTTGAGACTAGCAAGCTAGATCATAGTCTCCTCATCTATGATTTTTTGTATCCTGCAATATACTTCAATTTGTCTTATCTAATTATCTAACTTTTCCGCATTTAGTTCCCCACCATACAAAGGTAACTCAAACTTAACATCAAGCTTTAATAAAGGCATGTCAAACTTATGCTTATGTGTATGCTTTTGTATAGTATGTGTAGTAGAATGAGAACTAGCATTTGAAGTAGAACTTGAAGAAGAAGGTGATGAAGGAGGAGGTTTTGAAGATTCTCCTTTCCCTTCACTTTTCTCCTTCATAAAAGGTTCTCCTAGAACAGGTTTCTCTCTCCAAGAAATCATCTTATAACACTTTCACCATTTCTATCATGGAAAAAAATGTTTCTTCGAACTTTCTAGTTCGTGGAGAAGTTTCTTCTTCAGTTGCCATTCTTTTCTTCCTCGACACTCGTTCTATCTCTGAAATGAAATCAGCCAATGATCCTTCTCCTCTCCGAGATTTGGATCTTGTGAGCATCCAATCCTGCACTTGTTAAACCTTCCAACACAACCAAAGCTCTGATACCAAAATACTTGATCCAAAAATGAAAGGTATTAATAACAAATTGAGATTAACTTAATGCTCATGAATGATTAAAGAGTTCATCCATCATAAACCATGCTGCAAATAAGAGAAGTTAACAGCAAGTAGAAAGATAAATAGACACAAAGAACTTGTTAACGGAGTTCACCAATGCATGGCTACGTCTCCGGGCCCGCTTCCAAGTGGAGGACCGCTTTATTGATATTTAATGCTCAAGTTCTCTTTACAATGGCTCTTTGCTGTTACAAATAGGCTTCTGATCTACTATACAAGACCTCCTTATGTAGATGCACACATGCCTCAACTATCTCCTCTCAAAACATGACTCAATGCCCCTCAAAACATGAGAAATGGGCCATTAGCTCAAGTTGCTCTTCACATTCCCTGCATACCAAAGTCCCCTCACAAGCTCAAAGGGCCTAATTTATATAGTTTTTAGGCTCAGTTATGGAAGCCCAACTTCCCACAAAGATCTGGCCTCTTTTTGAGATCAAATCCCCCTCCAAATGGCCAATAAATCTCCAAAAATGCCCAATCTGGGCCAAAACGATAGAAAAATATCCACTATGTTACAAAAAATCAAATTTAGCCCCTAAAGGCTGGGCGCGCACCCCTTTTCCAAGTCATATGGGTCCATATGGCCAAGCGCCAGCCCACAAGGGTGTTGCACACTGGCCCCTCCTCCGATATCTCCTAGTCACATGGCGCCATCAAAGGAACCAAGGACCCCATCGAACAGATAGGCCCCCGTGCCGATCGACCCTAGTCGCTAGTCACCACCCCTGGTTTCCGTTGGTTGTTCCCTGTCCAAAGGCCCCGCGCCTTACCCTATCTCCAGAGTACATATGCGTCGGAGAGCTGAGCAGTGGGCGATCGTGTGGTGTGGTGGATGTACATAGAACCGGGGTTGGGGCTAGACCCCAGCCCTTTCTTCCTCCGCCCGGAACGCAAGGTAAGTTTCACTATTAAATTCAGCACTTGGGTAGTATGAACCGCAGGCGGGCTAGTAACCCGACCATGCCCAAATCGTTCCCCCACGCCCAGAGGTCGAGGCTCGACTCCAAGGGAGTCTACAACATTTTTACAACAGCAACCAATGACGAGGTGCCATGTGGCAACCCATGACTGGGCCACATGGCACCGTTTAATTCGCCCACAATGGTGACACTTGTCAAGCACTGATTGGACCATGTCTGCCACCTGCCCAGTCAACATGCCATTGTTCTGCCACGTCAATGTACAGTCAGTTGCCACCTGTCTAACACGTGTTAGTCCGTACAACTAGTCACTTGCCCACGTGTTAGGCCGTACCGCATGGTCACCTGCCATGTGTCCACCCGTACGACCATGTCCCCTGCCACGTGTCACCTCTAGACAATGCCACGTCAGCATGATGACGTCATGTTGACGTCACATGTCATAGTGTTGATGTCAATGTTGACTTTTTGCCTGTTGACTTTTTTCCATGTTTGGGAAATTGATCAATGTGCAATAACTTTCACATACGGTGTCCGTTTGAGAAAGTAAATATATGGTCGGAATCAGAGCGACGAGACAGACGCAATGGAATTGGTTTCGTCTGATTCCGAGAACTTTTATTTTTGAGCATTTTCTGGACCCGAGGATCCTCCTAGATCACCTATGGCAGAATAACAAGATAAGGATTGTTATCACGATGACTACAAGTCAAGCAATACACATGAAAAGATGAAGTACGTTGACATGCCTTGGTAACAATTCCTGTGGAAGCTATTATATAAGTAACAACTGCCAGATAAGCCGAAATCAAAATCAAAACTTGAAAGAGACCCAGAAGAAGTCAAAACAGAAAGAAGTCGACAATCAAGAGGAAATTAGAAAAATACTTGTGACACTTTGAAGAAGGCAATAAGGATGCAGACAGAAGCGTGGACTCTCTTAGATGGAGGGAGTTGATTACAGAATTCCAAAAGAAGAGCATGCATTCATGCATGAATGCAAGGATTAGGAGGGAGCTAATCCTAAATGATATGATCCATTGAGGATTATGAAGTATCTATCCATGTTACAATTGAAAGTAGCAGCCATGATAAACAACACGTGTTCAGTTTGACTCTAGAAGAAGTCTTCTTCGAAAAGAAGCCTTAAAGTATCCTTGGTTGTCCATCTACATCCATGATTCTATGATGAAAGGAAGAAGTTGGAATCTTGATTCTATGATGAAAGGAAGAAGTTGGAATCTTCAAGGCATATAGAAGAACCCATGGACCCAAGAGCTAAAGAGAGACATGAGGAAGAACATGAAGATTCCAAGAAAGAAAGAAAAGAAAGAACAACCAGTTATTGTACCGAGAATCACAAGACTGCCAGTTTGGTTTGAACCCGCTAAGAAGCAATCAAGCAAAAGAAATGGAAGTTATGATAAAGAACAGTGTATGTAAGAAAATGTGAAAAAGACTTATGAATGGAAGCATTGCAAGATTCAGAGTTTCTTCTAGAAGGAGGGAGAAGACTATGACAACAGCTCGTTCCAATAAACCAGATATACCTCTTGTAGTATCCATGGATTGGAATTTACATGTAAAAGACTGTTCTACCCAATAAAGCAAGTGAGAAAGAAGCTTATACCATAAAGAGACCCATGTATGGATTCAAACAACTTGATGCAGAGTATCTCATATACAGCAGAAGCATGGTGAAAACTTTCTATGACAGAGATAGTGTATCAGAATAGTTACTCAAAAGTCTGGGATGATGGATTGCTAATCAATGGCAAACTCTCATGATGACAGAAAAAGTGTTACTTGGATATGTTTCAGTTTGAGCCTTGCCACGATGTCATGAGCTAGCAGGAAACAAAAATGTTGAATTCGACCATAATATATTGTAATGATTAGAGCTATATGAAGCCTTCAGAGAAAACCAATGTTCCATGACAGACCGAAGTACATTGAGATCAAGCATTATATTCTCCATGATGAAGTCCAGAAAAGAGAAGTGGTTCTCCAATATATCTCCACGGATGAGCAGATAACAGATATTTTGGTAAAGCCTCTGTCCAAGATGAAAAGTTTGCGTTCTCAAGAAAGAAGTTGGGGCTCGTGGAGACGAATTCCTTATTGGAAAAGGAAGAGATTACTCCCAGGTTGGGAGGGAGCACTAATATGTTATTGATTTATGGACAGTCATTTTTCAGTTTGAAAAATGGTCCAGGATGAGCAATTTCTTTCTAGTTCGGAAAGTGGTTTGAGATTTCTGACGGACAGGCATTTTCCAGTTCGAAAAATAGTCCAGATCGGACAGTCATTTTCGTAATGAAAATGGTCCGATAGATTGTTGATGTACCATAGACAACGATTCCCCTTGTGGCCAGTGTGGGGGAATGGTCTAGGACAGTCATTCTTCTTGGCAGTCACTCTGAGTAATGATCAAGTAGAATGATCTGCCTTGTCGAGCCGTCATTCTTTCGAAGTTCACAATTGTGAGCAGTTTTGAAGAATGGTTCGTTTTGGAGGTTGGTGCAGAATGGTCATTTCCATTAGGAAATGGTCCGGACAATCATTCCCTAAGGCAGACTCATTCTATCCAGGTTGCACTATGATTAGTGCCGGAGGAATGGCCCAGTTAGGTGAATGGTCCAGATTTAGCAATCAGGGATAGGTATTCCCTAGGGCAGACTCATTCTCTCCAGGTTGCACTATGATTAGTGTCGAAGGAATGGCCCAGTTAGGTGAATGATCCAAGCTCAAAAATTAGGGACAGATATTCTTCTATGCTTGAGAAGAATAGTCTGGATAGCCCGTGGCTGATGTTTTACCTTTTGAGGGCAGATGCTCTTCCAAATCTCACAGATGTGAGTGGAAGAATGGCCCAGATGACTCAATTTAAATCATGATATTGTTTTATGCAGGTTGATATTAGATGATATGATTGTTGTGGAGACTGTATGTCTCTGGACAGTAGATGTATGCTATTGTGGTGGATGTGTTCCACTAGTTGTGACTATGCGTCACTGATTAAGTAGCCATGTGCTACTTAGTGTGGTTGTATACCACAGGATAGTAGTTGTGTACTACTATGGATAGACACAGTTGTGTTCTATTGAATGGCATTGTTTTGATTGCCATGAAGACTATCAGTGGTGTTGGAAATGATTATCAACGATATGGATATTCAGTGTATTGGTAGACAAACATTCTCCAGGAGGAAAATGGTCCAGGACATTTATTCTTCTAGAACATATGTCTAGATTAGAAGAATAGTCCTTGTAGCCCATGGTGTGGCATCCAGCCTTTGTTGGAATAGTCATTCTTCTAGGACATATGTCTGGATTAGAAGAATGGTTCTTGTATCACTCTGTGAAGTGAGTGACTTATCCAGCATCATGCCTGATTACTCAGATGGAGTATGGCTTTGAGAGATGATACAATTGATGTTATTAGATGATGTTGATAGTAATGATGGTGCTCATGATTTGATCATGAGATAGCCTGTGTGGCTATGATGATGTTATCGGATGAATGGTATGTTTGTGCTCAAGACCATTAGCTTTAAATACCTCCCTAGCTAGGAGGGAGTGTTGATATTATGGTAGCTGCGAGAGGTATTAAACCTCCATGTGTAACCTTGACAAGAATAGAATATTCCGGGAAGCAAGAAGAAACACTAAAGCATTGAACATAACCCTAGAAGACAAGTCGGCGAAAGAAAATAATTAATATTGAGTTTTTAGTCTCCAGAAAGAGAAGTCGGCCCAGACAGCTAAGGAAGAGTAGTATAAATATAGGATGCCAGAGCTCATTTGGACACACACAACTCACAACTGCAGAAATCCAGTGCGCACTGCAGAAATTTAGTAAGTGCGCAAGTCTGGAGAGTAGTTGCAGTTGCAGCTACTGCGACTTGTATTTTCGGTTTTAGGCTTGGACTTTCTCTTGGTTATGGTTTGGACTTTTTGCCTTGTGCGCTAGCTCTAGAGAGAGGTACACTACATTGATTGGCTATTAGGCCTAGGGTTTGCTTCCAGAATTATTCTCTGTCAAGGTTAAGGTGCTCGGAGGTGGCTTCGGCCTATGGTTGGGTGACAATATTGCTATGTTGTCTATGGTTAAACGAGCACACCTACTTTTCTAACACCACAAAACCTTTTCAGGCATCTAGCATGCCATAAATGCTAGAATATTTGACAACAAGTTTATTCCTCCAATACAATATGGCAATATGCTATAAAACAGTGGAACATTTTAGCTTCTTCCAGGCAAGTGAAGGTTCCAAAGCCCCTTCATTAGGTTAGAGAAGAATTCATAGGCAGTTCAAAACCTTGGGCATATTTTGATGAAGCCTCATAGGGTGAGCCTCATATGGCAGGTGCTGGTGACATAATTTTCTTCTATGATTCTCTACAGTCAATTTCAAAGCAGGCATTGGATCTGGATCTAATAACCTCACTGAGTTGATGGCCTTGAAGTTAACTTTAACTCTGGTAGTTGAATATGGATTGACAAGCATACAAAGCTTTGGGGATTCACTCTTGGTCATTAAATGGTTCAAAAAGGAATGCTCTTTAAGGAATTTTACTCTTCAACCCTTGTTTGATGAAATTTGGGGTATCTTGGAAGGTTTAACACAGGTTTCATTTGCACACATCTACCGTGAAACGAATCAACGGGCAGACACCTTGTCAAAAGAGGACATGCAGTTTCTACTAGGTGAATGGAATGTGGAGGAAGACTTAAATGGACTCTCCTTTGTCTATTCTTATAATACTTTCTTATGAAGATTATAATACTCTTATTCTTATAGACTAAAATGGTGTTGGAGGAAGACTTAAATGGACTCTCCTTTGTCTATTCTTATAATACTTTCTTATGAAGATTATAATACTCTTATTCTTATAGACTAAAATGGTGTTGGTTTTTGTATTTTCTTGAACAATACTTATGGATGACTATATAAGAGGACGTTACTCCTTTAAGGAGAGGATAGAGGTATACAGACTTGCATTTTGGACCAAAGTTTTTGGGTTTTTAAGCTGAATATGTATTTGTAGATCTTTTTGTTGTAGGGTGGCTATAAGGATATATATATATATATATATATATATGGAAAAAATAATAATAATAATATGTAGATATTTATTATATTATTATTGCCAATTTTGTGAAGCATTATGATATATTGTATTGTTTAGCGAGATATCATGATTTTGATATTCATTTTATCGATAGTGTAGAGACGGAGATCCACTATGCACTCCCTTTATAGCTGTCGGTGCATGTTCTACTCTCGAGTCATCCAATTCATTTGTGGATATTAATAAATTTTCAATTTTAATTTCAATTCAATAAATAAAAGGACCTCTAATACCAGAGATTCATATGCTACAAGGCCTCCCTTAAGCAGTTGTCAAGCTTACTGCTAAACAAAGTAAATCCTAGAGAATCAACACCAGGATTTCATTATTTCCATTACTTACGAACACTATTGAGCTTGCAACCTTTATGATACAATAGTATCACGGACTCCTGTCAATTCTAGACACCACACTACCCATCACAATATACCCAGGTGTATAATTTTAACCTCTCCAAGAGATAATCAAAATGTACTAGGTAACTTAATAACCCAACTGTTACCTAACCCTTAAAAACCAGTATACTTTTAACCTCTCCAAGAGATGACCAAAATGAACTAGGAAACTTAATAACCCAACTGTTACCTAAACCTTAAAAATCAGACATTGATAATATTTTTGTATTGAATCATGATTAAGTTCCACTCTCAAATTTGATTCTGAGAAAAAAAGGTATATCTCAATTTCAATTCTAAGAAAAAGAGATCCTGTAGACCAGGTAGATCTCAAAGTGCTATAAAACTAAAACTAAACAATAAGGAACCCAGCTTAAATTTTACCTGTGAAGTTAAAGCCCTGTTCATGAACAAAATATATCCCCTTAATAAACACAACCATAATGCAGAACCAAAACTGCAAAGTCCATATAACAAAATATAACAGTACAGAACTCATTATATATATATATATATATATATATATGAACAGTAAAAATATATGTACTCACAGCTCTTTAATTGAGAAAGTAAGGCCCGTAAGAGGGTGCGGAGCTTTGGGAGGTGAGGGCTGAGGAGGTGGAAGGAGCTGAATCCGTTCGATAAATGCGCCAAAATCTTCCTTAATTCCCTTCTTCCGTCTCCTGCTAGCTAAAAATATCCCCGCTAACCCCAATCCCAGCAGCACCCAGAGGTTTGCAGCAGACATTGTTATAGAAAAATCGCCCCGAATCCAAATCCCAGAACCCTTAAAAAATAAAAAAATAAAATTACAGGCAAAACACTTGCATTAATTCATACAAGAAATGGTACCACTGGCTCAAATGTCTAAGAATGTTTTTCAGAGCTTTCTAATTTGTGCCAAACCCTCTCAGGGTTTGGATAAATCCAGTTAAAAACGGTGTGAGGCTCAAAGATGGATATATGGCAAAAATTCAATCCTTTTATTGTACTTTGCTACCTTCTGGCCTTTGTATCCCACTGTGGCATCTCGCCCGTTGATCTCGGAGGAGGTCGAGATCAAACCGTCGAGCATATTTTAGTTTTTATTAATTATTTTTTCGAGGTTATCTCCGTGGCTATGGGATGTCCTTTTGCCGTGAACGGGGAATTCACCTTTCGCCTCCGTTGCAGTCATATACACGGGAACAAGACAAGGTTGGAGATCTTTTAGTTTTGAAAATTATATTTTAAGGTCGGTATGTTGATCTTGAATATCACTCTTCTTAAGAGACTTCATACGGATGATGGGTAACGTCCAGCAAAGCAAGTTTAATAGTCCATTTTAATTTTAATTTTAATTTTAATTTTTCTGTAAAAAGAAGTGGGACACATTTCATACTTTGAGATGTGTTATAAGTGGGAAACCTAGGTTGGTCACGGAAATTTCACCTTCTTTTTTCCTTTCTTATCCTCATAAGTATTAGTATTTCCATTACTAGCAATGGTGTGTAATTGAGTTAAGAGAGGTAAAAGCAAAAGCAAAGGCCTTTCTAGGTAAATGATGATTCTCGTTCTTTGAGACGTGTTTTGTGGAGTAATTACGCCTAAAGGGGTACACCTATTGACAATGGGCAGATTGAATAGGGGTTTAGTGCTTAATAAGTTTTCTATGGACAGGATTAAATATCGCTGGAATATTCTTAGTAGTCACACAAAATAAATGGCTGTGATTTCAATCATTAATTTCCTAGCTATTATAAATAGTTTCGTTTATGTGTTTACTTTTTTACATTTACCTAATCATATTTAAAAATTACTTTGATAGCTAACTGATTGCCACCTAAGTGATTAACAGAAATTAAAATACTAACACCAGATAAATGAAGCCCAACCGTTTATTTGTTAATTAATAATAAAATTTAATATATTCTTTTAAGAATTCCTTTCATCTTATCAACCTTTCGGCGTTGATCAGCCACAATTATGTGGTTGTGCTAGTGATAACCCCATTTCTAGTACCAGTATTAGATATACAAGTGAACCTATAGTGATCCAAGGATATCGTAATCTTAGAGATATCCTTGCATTTGCAAATGGCATCCAATGTAAACTCATCTAAAAAGACATTGAGTAAGGCATGCAGTATAGGTAGTCGATCTGAAGAATCAACCTTAAGACCTTCTATATGAAACTTGAGAATATATGTTTCTTCTGGGTTTTGTAAGTTCAAATTTAGAAAGTGACACAATATATACATTTTTATAAACTAAGTAATCGAATTACTATCACAAAAAAATATTTTCTCTTACAAACAAAAAAAACTCATACATTAATTTAATATATAACAAAATTATAATTTTAAAAATAAATTATTATTTTTTTATTATTACACAAATAAAATTTTAAAGTGTATAATCATAACCTTACTTTTATTGAAAATTATATTCTAATATATATTATTTATTTAAAAAAATGTTCATATCATATTTTAATTCATTTTCAAAATACTATGGGGAAAGTAAGAGAAGAACAAACTTACTTTAGCTTACACTTCAATGGTGCATCTTTTATTCCATTCCATGTTGCCAATTGCAAAAAAATAAAGGTAATAAAGTATGTATAATTTAAGAGTGAAAAATATGGGGGTAAATATCAACTTTTCCAAGATTAATTTCAAGTATTTTCTATGAACTTTGAAATTTTGGGGAAAAATCAAAATATTGTTAAAATATTTTGTTCAATAAAATTCTTAATTCTAGATTTTTTAAGCATTTATAAATTTGTGTTTTTGTTTATATTCTAAATTTTGTTTCTAAACAATTTAGTAATTTTTTACGATGTTTTTTTTTTTTTTTTTAAAGAATATGAAATTTTTATAATACTTTAAAATACTTGCATTTGGCATATGAGCTTAGTGGAAAAGCATTAACAAACTTTGAATATAATGTTTGGTTTATATTCTAAACTTAAACTTTGTTTCTAAACAATCTAGAATTTTTTATGATATTTTTATTCAAAGAATATGAAATTTTTATAATGCTCTAAAATGCTTGCATTTGGCATATGAGCTTAGTAGAATAACATTAACAAACTTTGAATATAATGCATATAAAAAATCATTATGACATCAAATAAAAATAGCTTTAGGGGACTATTGCAACACAAATTATTAAAATATCAAAGTGATAGTAAACATTACTACTCCAAAATAACTTTGTATGTTATCATTGCAACTAAAACTATGTATGGTTTCTAAGTTGTGATTTCAATACATGATTTATCTTATGACCCAAATCATAAATTTGTATTTTTGGGGGAAAATAAGTTATAATACATTATTCATCTTACTTCCAGTGTCATAAATTTATATCTATTGTAAATGTGTTGAACCTGCACAGAATAGATCTAGCTAGAAAATACTACACACATTTGCAGAGAGAAATTGAGAAAGAAGAATAAGGAGAGAAAGAATGGAAGAATTCTCATTAACCGTAATGAATAATGAATAATTTACACATGATATACTCTATATAACTCAATGAATGCACATTGGAGGAGAACCAATGCGTCATAGTGGTGGTCTAGAGTGATCTGGACACACACTGACAGTTACGGGAGTGAAGTGCCACCTAGTCTAGTCTCTCAGGCAGTTACGGGAGTGAACTGCCACCTAGTTGAGTTAACTAGTCAACTAGTCTTCAGTTAATTGACTGAACAAAGTGTGTTGAGGAGTAGATCAAGGAATAAAGGGTAATGCACTAGTCTGGTGATGATCCCAAGGCAAGTGTGCATTAGCATGGTGATGATCCCAATGTTGCATGGTGACAAAATCAATGCAGCATCTAGACTCAACTCAACTAGTCAAACTGAAGTGTCCATTGAAAGAGAATATTCTCCAGGTGGAATATTTTCCCCTAAAATATAGGAGACTGGATAATGACTAATTATGACTAATAAACAAGGGAAAACCTTAGGAAAAATAAATCCTAGGTGTGTGTGAAGTAACTCCAACACCCCCCATGAACATCACTATGGTGAAAATAAAAAATGGGTCCCGGCAACAAGGCCATGTTAGGCAACCAAACACAAAAGATACACTGAAAATAAAGTGAGGAAAGAGGGAAAACCTCATGGGAAAAACCCCCCATCAAGGTACAATGTATGTAAAAATAAAAACTACAATTGTTAGGCAACTGTGTCGTTCACTCCAAGACGACTTCGCAGAGAATGGAACTTATGCTTAGTGAAGATCTTGGTGAAGATGTTTGTCGTATGTTTTGTTGAAGGACAGAATTGTAGGTCGATGATCCCATCATGTACTAAGTCCCGGATGTAGTGCATGTGGATCTCGGTGTGCTTCATCTGTTGCCTCTGAACTGGATCTCTGCAGAACTTCAGAGTGCTCTGGTTGTCACACCAGATGACGATCGACCGATGAAACTGAATGCCCAACTCAGTGAGAAAATGTTGTAGCCACATAGCCTAAATGATTATGTTAACTACCCTCTGTACTCTGCCTCGACCGAAGATAGAGAAATGGAAGCTTGCTTCTTGCTCAACCAACAGATAAGCCCGGAACCAAGACTGAGTGAGTAACCAGATGTAGACTTGTGATCAGTGCTATCACCAGCCCAGTCAAAATCTGTAAACCTGATGAGATCTAATGTAGAGTCTACTGCATAATGAATCCCAAAGGTGATGGTGCCATGTATGTATCGAAGGATATGCTTTGCAGACTTCCAATGTAGCTCATGCGGCTCTTGCATGAACCTGGAAACTACTCCAATTGCATAAGAGAGGTCTGGTCTGGAGTGTGTGAGATACAACAAGCTCCCCACTAGTTGTTTGTATAGTGTGTTGTCAACTAGCGAAGTCTCCCCGCCATCCTCAAGTTTGACTCCTGATAGGAAAGGAGTCAGAGCAGACTTGCAGTCTATCATGTGAAATCTCTCAAGGAGATCTCGTGCATACTTGGCCTGAGATAGTTTGATGTCGGATGCATCCTCACTTATCTCGAGTCCTAGAAAGAAGTGTAGTGGACCCATGTCCATCATCAAAAATCTGTCATGTAGAATCCTCTTGACTGCAACAATCGATGAAGTTGAGTAATTGGTGATCAACAAACCATCAACATACAGAACTAAGAGTAGAAGTGAATCAGTCATCCTGAGTGTAGACATCTGGGTCTGATTTACAACGTACAAAGTTCTGTGACAACAGGTAGGAGTCCATCTTGGCATACCATGCCCTCTGAGCCTGCTTGAGGCCATAAAGGGACTTCTTCAGTCGATAGACCAAAGATGAGTCCTGCATAAATCCATGGGGCTGCTCCATATAGATCTCCTCAAAGAGATCACTATGAAGAAATGCATTCTTCATGTCCATCTGATGGAATTCCCATCCCTTGGTTGCTGCAATGGCAAGTGTCAATTGTATGGAATCCATCTTTTCTATTGGAGCGAAGGTCTCATCATAGTCAATACCATGCACCTTCTGAAAGCCTTTGGCAACAAGCATGGCTTTGTATCTGCTAATTTTTCCATCCACTGCGCTCTTGGTCCTGCAGACCCATCTGCATCTGACAAGCTTCCTTCCAAAAGGAAGGGGAAACAAATCCCAAGTCTGGTTCTCAAGGAGGGATTTGTACTCCTCCTACATGGTGGATTCCCAAAAGGGATTTCCAACAGCCTCGCCATAAGACTGTGGATATGAAGACTGAACCAAGAAAAGATGTCTAGAGGGCAATGGTTCAATGGCAGTGAGTGCAACAAGAGGCTCATGGAAATCAGATCAAGTCCTCCTAGTATCGATTGGATCCCCAACGAGATCCCCTGCATCCTGAAGAGTAGTTTGTGCCCACTTGGGCCTCTACTCTGGCTCTGCAACTACATTTGGATTCTCTGACTCTGCATCTAACTGTACTGACTCTAAATCTAAATCATCTAAGTCCTTTGAATCAGAACTCTTGTCTGAAGAAGAGTCGACATCTGCATGCTCATCATCTCGGACAAGTGGAAGATGAAGGTGTCTGCATGCGGCTACTGAGGTACATGCAAGACACTTTCCTCGAATTTCACACTACGCTCAATGATGAGTCGGTCTGAGGAAAGATAAATAAACCTGTATCCCTTCACACCGTCAGGGTATCCAACAAAAATACACTCAATGCTCTGTGGATCAAGTGCCTTCCTCTTTTCAGAGGGAATCTGGGCCCATGCACGTGAACCGAAAATGCAAAAGTGGGTCACTTCCGGTTTAAGGCCGCTCTAAGCCTCGTAGGGGGTCTTATCCTTGACAGATCTATGGGGAGATCTGTTTTGGATTTATGTTGCACAATTAAGTGCTTCGGCCCATAGTCTTTGTGGTAGTGACTTTACATGTAGCATGCAAGATGCCATCTCCTTTAGAGATCTATTTTTTCGCTCAGCAACTTCGTTTTGCTGCGGAGTATAGGGAACTGTGTGCTGCAACTGAATCCCTGCCTCGTGGCAAAGATTATGGATCTCATGATTTACATACTCTCCCCCATTATTAGTTCGAAGGACTTTGATCTTCTTTCCAGACTGTGTCTCAACCAAGGCTTTGAAATCTTTGAGGTGTTGAAAGACCTCAGATTTTTGCCTGAGAAAGTAGATCCATGTAAAACGTGAGAAATCATCAACAAAATGAGAAAAAACCTCGCTTTGTTGATAGATGGATGTGAAAAAGGACCCATAAGGTCACTGTGGATCATATCTAAAGGCATGAAAGCTCTCTAAGACTTTCCTTTATCGAATTTCTCTTGAGGGTGTTTTCTGAGAACACATCCCTCACATACTCCCTTGGAGAAATGAAACTTTGGTAGACCATCAACCAATCTGTGCTTGTTAATTTGTTGCATGTATCTGAAATTCAAATGTCCAAACCTTTTGTGCCATATCATACTACTTTCATCGTCATGGGTAAGCATTAAAGCAGAATCAAGTTCAATGAATTCATAAAATGTATACAATCTAGATTGATGATTTACCTCACCGGTAGCAACCCTGGAGTTGGTTTGCATGTCATAGATGTCCACGGCATTTGGTGTGAATATGAATTTATTTCTAGTGCCAGAATTTGTCATCTAGTACACGGAGAGAAGGTTGATGAAAAGTTTGGGAAGGTGCAACACATTCTCGAAGATTCTGTTGGTGAGTTCAATCCTTCCTTTGTCGGTGACTTCAATAGAAGAGTTGTCCCCCATCAGAATAGGAGGACCTTTGCATGCATCCAATGAAGAATATATTGCTTTTGAGGCAACCATGTGATGTGATTCTCCTGAATCTATGATCCAAGCATCGGGAGAGGAGTTGATGGCAATCAAGGCATGGCTAGAATTGCCTTTCTTGGATTTCTAATCTTTTGGCTTCTTCTTCTTGGCACCCTCGGGGATGCGATCTCCAAGGTTGTTTTGTTGAAGTATTTTAGACATTAGATCTATTTGGTTTTGCATGCATGCAAATTCTGGATGGAATCCTTTGTGACAGTACGTGCATTTCTCCCCTTTTCCCCTTTGGATCTAGAGGCATCGGTGAAGGGTTTTGTGTACCCTTCCTTCTTCGGATGTGCATGAGCTTTCCTTTTGTCTTTATCTTTAGGTTTCTTATATTTATGGCTGCCATCTTGCACAGTGAGTGCATGCGCCTTTGGGCCTTTGATTTTTCCCATGTTGATGAGCTTGGTTTGCTCTTGTGTCAGGGATTCAATAAAGTCCTCAAGAGAAGGCATCTTCAAGGTGGCTCTAGAGGTGAATCTGACGGAATGGAATGTGGATATGAATACAAAGAATTCAGGACCAAGTTTGAAGAGAATGGTGAGGATCATTGGTTTCTCCTCCTTAGATATGTCAACCCCGTAAGCTTTGAGTTGCGATAGTAAATCCTTGAATTTTGTAAAGAAATCTTGGATATTGTCGAAGCTTTTTGGGTCCAATGTGAGCAATTCCACCTCCAACATGTGTCTCCTCATAAAATCTTGTTTTCCAAAGAGCCCTTCCAGGGTGGTCCAGGCTTCATTAGGAGTCTTACAGGAAGATATGTGAAAAAGGAGACCGGGAGAAATAAGACTGCAAATTGTTCCGAGTGCCTTATCCATGTGATTTAAATACTTGGATTTTTATATGGCTGATGTCGGTTTTGTATATGTATTCAGGTTAACCTGTATAATCCTTTGGTTCGGAGATGTATGGTTATTTTATCCTTCCATGCAAAGTAGTTGTAAGGTGTAAGAATGAATTTGTTTTGGAAATCTATCTTTCCGCTGTCTTCAATCTTTTGCACCTGCAAAAAAATTTGTGTAGATTTTGCTTAGCAAACTGTCAGCTCTAATACCATGTAAATGTGTTGAACCTGCACATAATAGATCTATCTAGAAAATACTACACACATTTGCGGAGAGAAATTGAGAAAGAAGAAGAAGGAGAGAAAGAATGGAAGAATTCTCATTAACCGTAATGAATAATTTACACATGACATACTTTGTATAACTCAATGAATGCGCATTGGAGGAGAACCAATGCACCATAGTGGTGGTCTAGAGTGATCTGGACACACACCAACAGTTACGGGAGTGAAATACCACCTAATCTAGTCTCTCGGGCAGTTACGGGAGTGAACTGCCACCTAGCTGAGTTAACTAGTCAACTAGTCTTCAGTTAACTGACTGAACAGAGTGTAGTGAGGAGTAGATCAAGGACTCAAGGGTAATGCGACAGTCTGGTGATGATCCCAAGGCAAGTGCGCATTAGCATGGTGATGATCCCAATGTTGCATGGTGACAAAACCAATGCAACATCTAGACTCAACTCAACTAGTCAAACTAAAGTGTCAATTGAAAGAGATTATTCTCCAGGTGGAATATTCTCCCCTAAAATATATGAGACTGGATAATGACTAATTATGACTAATAAACAAGGAAAAACCTTAGGAAAAATAAATCCTAAGTGTGTGTGAAGTAACTCCAACATCTATGAGATAAAATAAACCATCATTCATGTTTGATTGGATGAATGGTAACCCACAGCCATCCCAATTATCAATTTACTAAATCATAGATCTATTAAACATCAAAATTTATTAAAAAAATATACCTTAACTTTTGATTTATTAATACTTTATTAATCCAAAACCTAAAGTACCAAGCTCGTTTCTTAAGAGGTCGCAAGTTCAAATCTAGAGGGGCGTAGGGTATGTATACCTCCATAGACTTTACCGGTCAAATCATTGGGCGGAGGGGGTCCCTTGTTCCACAAACAAGGGGGTCTCATACACCAATTTGGTGTCTGGCTTGGTCGGGACCTTAGAAATGGATTATATTATATTATATTATATTATTATTGATATTTATTATAGTATGATGGTTTACTTTTTGAAACATCGTGATATTTTATATCTCATGTTTTGAATATTCATTTTGTGAATATTGTAAAAACAAATAAGTTAAATTTAAATTATGAATGTAAACTATATACTTTTAGTTGACTATATTTTGATGTTGAACTTTTTGGAAAAAAATTGTGTAAGAAACTTTTATTGTCCAACGTTTTGAGTGGACACTCCACCCATCATTGGGGACACAACATCATTTTCAACTTTATGTGTCCTTGACGATGGGTGGAATGTCCACTCGAAACATTGGACAATAGAAGTTTCTTACATAGTTTATTTCCAGAAAATTCAACATCATAATGATAGCTGTGAAAACCTACACACGTCCACACGTCCATCATGCATTTATGTTATTTTTTCCCTGGATGGGGTGCCACACATCCATCATGCATTTATGTCATTAGACGAGGATTGTTGCCTTACACCTCCCTTCCCTCTTTCCGATGAGCGACATTAACACAGAGATCTGGAGTGCAAGCCTGAGTTTAATTCTCTGGTTCGTGCTCGGTTGGATCTTCATCAGAGAAAGTACCATGGACAAGAATGTTGTCAACTCAAGTTTTATGGCCTCCTTAATGATGCGAATTGGTATTATTTCCAAGCTTTGGTATGTGGTTCCCTTTTGATTGCTCATCTCGCTCCTTCTCTAATGTTACACAGACATTATCTGCTCCTGGTTTGGCTCTCTCCCTCTTTTATGTTCTTGGGTTGCTTGCACACATCCATGCCAAGGGAACGAGGAAATCCCAAGCGAGGGCCAACCTACTACAACTACCTAGGCAATCATAATCACAACATTCACCCTTCCTTAACTGAGTCGATGCCCCCTGCTCGTTTTACTCCGTCGACCTCACCCTCTGCGATTTTATCCCCCGACACTTTGTCTCTGAATGAAGATGAATGGGGTCAGATCCCTGTTCTGGAGGAAATCCCCTTTGATCCGACCCAAATCATGGTTGGACCCTCCACAGTGCCCTCTATAGAGATTTCTCAGACAACCTCATCACATGTGAGAGGCAATTTTGGGTTTCAGTTGCAGGAAGGATATTGGACTTGTGTTGTTGTTGAAGAGGTGCCTCCAGTGGGTATGGCAGCAAAGTCACCCACTGAAACGACCCAGGTCATCCGAAATTCCCAGGAATAGTTTTCAAACTTTGACACGCCTCTCCTACATGGTTTATGGGTGGAACATCTTCAGCTTATCTTCAACATGCATTAAGACTTGGCTAATCAACTTTTTAGGAAGGAAATTCTTAGCTCCCAACTGGATACCCTATTTGATACTCTCTCCAGTGAGCCTGTCAATCGTCATTACCCAACCTGTGACCAACCTGTTGTGGGGAAAATCTCCCTACAAACTAGCAAATAGAGTTCAGACTTTGCATGCAAATATAACCAAAGAGAAACTACTTTCTACCTTTATCCCTAGATTTAAATTCTCTTTTCTTAGTAAATGCATGGAAAGATCAACCTACCTCGTTCCCGACATTTGATGTCGATCCTCCGTTGTGCTTGATTACTTGTTCGCAATACTCCTTCCAAAGCTGACCTGCATCCAAGACAAGCAACAACTATGCATGCATACTACTTATATACTAACGGGTTAGAAATCCAAACATATACTGATCAAACTATAAACAGTTCATGAATTGGAACAGGAAAAGAATTTTCTTTATTACTTTGAATGAGTCAACTTACAAAAGTTGAGACCGGCCACCGCTCCTTGAACCTGATCCTGGGCTCCTCTTCTTCTGTCCTCCAACTGCTTTTCTTTGAATCTCCTTTGGCACAAGGAAAGGCTAAAGGGTTGGGACAATGGGAATACGTAAATGGGCAGAGTTTCTTTGCTATATTTTTCCTTCTCCAAATGGGACCCCTACCCCTTCTTTTATAGGCTAGAAGGAGTTAGGTATTTGGACGAATCCTCGGCCATGCATGGCCGGGAGTTTTAGTTAACTCACCCATAGCTTTTGTGTTCCATCGACAACTTTCATTTTTTCGTGCTTTTGTCGGCCCACGCGGGCTGTTTTGGGTCAGCCAGCGTGTACACGCGTGCAGTAATGGAGTAGGGCGTGTGGGCCTTTATAAAAGAGGATATTTAAAGAGTTGTTCAACAGTGCTTTGGTAAAAAAGGGATATGAGTTGGCCTGATGCCAGGTAAGCATGTGTGGTGCAATTTAGGGTTATAACAGATTCCCCCTAATGTGTGAGGGCAGAAGAGCATCTGATGGCCGAAATACATTACCAATCTTTACTGATGTGCCAAACGATTAAGCCCAAGGATCAGGAACCGGGAGGTGCCGTCTGCAAAATAACAAATGTCTCACCGAGGCGGGCATACCCATGCTCGGGATAAAATAGAACCATGGCTACCAATCAAATACACTGTAGATCCATGTCAAATAACTATAAAGAGTAGCC
>ML777645.1:958826-985602 GCA_009831015.1 Picea engelmannii
GGAGCTACATCTCAAAATCAGAAAGATATACATATAGAGTATCCATCTTCTAGAAGTTGATTCGGCCTGATGGTTGGAGATGAGATCTTCAGAGCTCGAGCAACAACTTCAAAATCTTCAAAACTCGTGTAGGAGTGTAATATGAGTGTACAACTGCACTACCCAGAGGTCTTCGACGGCTCGTTGGTCATGGACTTGATAGTCTTGATGATCAGACTGAAGACTTCAGTGATTTCGAACAAGGACTTGATTGGATGTTCAGGATGGCCGGGTATGAGGACAAGAGACATATTGCAAAGGGGCCAACTCAGGCTTGGTGACAAACTTCCCTTAGAAAATAGCATGAAAAATGATGAGACTCCGATAGCATGTATGTTAATCATAAGTCTACGAAGCAGGAGGCAACACAAACTCTCCATATGTTTGGAAGGATAACCAAACGGTGGAGGACACAACTCTTTATAACGAGAAAAGCTTCCTAAGGTCGTACTACATCCCATAGTCCAATGAACAAACAGACAGATGTGCTTTATCCAAGGGTGACTCATGACGCTGCCAATAAAGAAAATACTTTTCCCTTCCTCTTTTTGGGGTATATTTGATTTTTTTTTTGTCTTTTTCAATAATTTTGGAAAAAAGAATAAAGGAATATTACGTTACAATGGAGGAGCGAGTGTTGCAAACATACAAGTTCAAGGCACAAGGACAAGACTGATGTTCTAGTAAAATGATACTCGGGAAAAATCCTCTGGGGTCCAAAGGTGTTAAGACGCAGAAGCAAACTGTTTTTTTTTTACCGCAACTGAAGGATAGATTAAATATAGTCCGGAAAATCAGCTTCCGGGGACTGTGCTACACTGGGAGATTCCTTGAACAAGACAGAATGCTTTGTCATGAGTGGCAGAGTCCATTGACCATAGAACATTGTAGACGGATTCCATTCTTTCTGAGGATCTTTCCCAGCGATTGTCAAAGTGACCAGAGCCGAGGGTTCGCAGCCAGGAAGATCAGGGTAGCTCGCCTGAGAAGGAGATCAGATAGCTTGGCTTAAAAGAGCCCCAATCTGTACGCATGGGACACGAGCTTCACGATTTTCACAAAGATCAGTGTTACACTGAGTGCAGAGGTTACACAGGCCGAGTTCAATCCTGGCAAAGTCACGGGATGTTACAGTTGGAGGCGATCCCATTGACATAGATGGTGCTCCTGCTTAGAAGTGAAGCATAGTTGGCCTCATGATCAGATTGCTTGTTAAGATGTCGAAGCACATGGAAGAAGCTTATGGTTTGAAACTTGCCAGCTAAGATCAATATTTTTCTGGTAGATCCGATTCATTTGGAGGCTGGATGGTCTAGACTTCATGCGCATGGTTTGCACCACCAGTTTAGAATCCCCAAAGACTGAGATAGCTTGAATGTTTAGATTAAGAGCTTGTCGAAGACCCTGCCACAAGGCAAAAAATTCAGCAGAGTTATTAGATTGGACTCCCAGCCCCCAGGCAAAGGTGGATTGAGTGGAGCCTGCGGGCGCGAGGATCACTCCTCCTCCACCCGATGGGCCTGGGTTTCCCTTAGAGGCGCCATCGAAAAACAAACAGTGAGCCTCCTGCGCGATCCTCCATTTTAGAAAGTCCTCTTCATTCATTCGAATTTCCCAAACAGCTAGAGTTGGAGATCTGGCAGAGGGAGGTGCTTGAGCACTTGAGGTTAGAGCTGTAATCCATGTAGTTTCCCTATCATCTAACGACTGAGCATTCCAAAGAGTAGGTTTGTAATCCAGGGTCTCTCCAAGGAGAACTTTGGCTTTCATTGCCACCTTTGAGGGAGGGCTCTCCACACTTCTGAAAAGGCGATTGTTCCTTTCAAGCCACAGTTTCCAGAAAACAAACTTAGGAAGCAACAACCAAACTGTTTTGAGCAGGTCTTTTTTGACAAGACGAAAGGGAGAGGAGTCAGCCCAATTGGAAAGGAGATCAGCAGTTAAAGCGGGCAGATCAAAGCTGGGAGTATCCGTGGGAAGGACTTCTTGCCATACCTCTCTTGAGAAAGGACAGGAAAGCAATAAGTGGTGAATGTTTTCTTCATAATTCTTACACAGGGAACATCTTGAGGGGCCTTCCAGGCCTCTTTTCCTCAGATTCTCGGCAGTGAGGATACTTCTGTGCGCTATATTCCAGTAGAAAAGGTCAACTTTCGGGATGGACAAAGTGGACCAGACGAACTTCCAGTGGATAGGATTTGGGGCAACATGAGGGACTGCCATTAATGATTGATAGCCTTCAGCAGTAGTGAAACTTCCAGATTTTGTACCCCAACCTCTCTTGTTCCTGGCAGCTTGGTTCAGTGGGGCTTTGCCCTGCAGAAGCTTGGACAGAAGCTTTGCCTCCTCTTCAAGCCTGGAGGGATGGCCGCCTAAATTCCAATCAGTCCAATTGTTTTCATTATCCCAGGCAGAGAGGTACCATAGGGTGAAGACATGCTGCTTCTGAAGCCATTGTTTTATATTCTGAATTCCAAGATTTTGCCCCAATGGCTCTTCCCCAAGGATTGAGTCTTCCCACACTTTGATTCTTTTCCCATTACCAGGGATCCAGTACAATAAAGATCTGAAGTGATCCAGTGCTTTGAGACAAAGTTTAAAGATAGGGGATCCTTTTTTATTGGGAGGATTTTTATCTAAGCACCACTGTCTCTGCCCTGTAAAGTATTTTTTCCACAAAACCTTCTTGCTCCAGCTAGTTCTTCCGGACACCAGTTGCCAAAGGAGTTTGGATCCCATAGCTAAATTCTGAGCATGAATACTTCTAACTTGGAGGCCTCCTTCTCTGTAAGGTCTTTGGATTTTGTCCCAACTGACCAGATGTAACTTTTTCAGGTTTCCTTTCCCTCCTTCCCACATAAATTTTTTGAAGAGACTTTCAATCTTGCCGATGACTGTAATGGGGGCCAGGAGAATAGAAGATTGATAAATAGGAATACTGTAAAGAACAGACTTCARCAATACTAGTTTTCCTGCTAGGGTAAGCCAGTCGACCCCCCACTTCTGAATCTTTTTTGTTTAACTTGTCAATGATGGGGTTTTAGTTTGCTGAGTTGGTGGCAGATTTAAAGATCGGGACACCTAAGTAGGTGAAAGAGTCCCAATTCTGCGAGCATTCCATTTCCAGGACTCTGGAGATTCTTCCAATTTCTGTGTCGGGGCAGTTCCAGCAATAAATTTTGCTTTTTTGCAGGTTGATCTTACTTCCTGAGACCTGATTGTAGATTTCAAGCTCCTTCTTGAAGCTCCTTGCAGAATGGATTCCGGCGCCTCCCAAAAACAAAGTGTCATCTGCAAATTGGGCATGATTAATGTCCTTTATATTTGGAGCCATGCGGAGACCAGGGAGAGAAAGATCTTGCTGACAGTTGTTTAGCTGGAAGCTGAGCACAGAGGCCTGAATGGCATAGAGGAGCGGAGACAGGGGACATCCCTGACGCAACCCTCTTGAGGCCTGGAGAAAGTTTGTCGATCTCCCATTGACCAAAGGAGCTATCCAAGGGGAACAAATGCATCCTTTAATCTAGCCAATGAGCTCAGGGGAAAACCCGAAATTCTCCATCACCATGAAGAGATAGTCATGTCTTACTCTATCAGATGCATTGGCGAGATCTAGTTTCACAACCATTCCTTTCTCTTTTCGGAGGACGCTAGAATGGATGGCTTCTTGAACAAGAATGACATTGTCTAGAATTTTCCTTCCCTTTATGAAACCTCCTTGATTTTTGGGAATGATCCTCGGCAGAATTGTTTTGAGCCTATTGGCTATAATCTTGGTAACCAGCTTGTAACTTGTGTTGCAGAGGGAGATGGGTCTGAACCAGGAGAAATTAGAGGCCCCTTGCTCCTTCGGGATCAAGGCCAAGAAAGAGGAGTTTGTGCTCCCTCCCAACTTGTGGTGGCTTTGAGAATTCCTTACCATCCGGAGAAGATCATATTTGATTATATCCCAGCAATTAGAATAAAATCTGGCTGTGAATCCATCTGGGCCAGGGGCGCTGTCCGGATTCATATGGGACAGAGCAGATTTGAGTTCTTTCATAGTAATAGGGGTTGCAAGAGCGTCATTATCAGAGGCTTGAATCACTTTGGGAATTAGCGAGAGGGGGTAAGCATAAGGGACTAAGGGTTCAGCAGGGGGGGCTGTATAAAGGTCTTGGAAGTGGGAAAAGGCAACCTGTTTAATGCCTTCAAAATCTTTCACCAGATTGTCTTGATGGAAAATTTCTTTCACTGTTTTGAATTTTTTTCTAGATTCAGCTTGTTTGTGAAAATATGAAGTGTTTTTGTCACCACTCGCTAACCAAAGGCTTCTAGATTTTTGACGCCAATACTCTTCTTCAACTCTGCAAGCTTTGCAAAAGGATTTCTGGAGGTTACTTTCTTTCTGAGAAATGCTTTCATTGATGGGACCAGAATCCATGAGAGCTTGATGGTTTTCCAAGGCAACTTGAGCGTCTTTCCTGCAAGAAACCGGGGAGGAATGAAGCTTGGCCCAGTTCTTAAGCTCTTGTTTTAGTCGTCTGAGATTTTCTTCCCAAATAAAGGAGGGGTTTCCAGTAACCTTTTTACTCCAAGAGTTAGAGACAATGTGACTAAAGCCATCTTGATGGACCCACAGGGGACTAAACCTAAAGGGGATGGGGCCTAGGTTTTCGTCAACGGAGAGATCAAGGAGGATAGGTTTGTGGTCGGAGACACAATTGGGAAGGATTTTGGATGAGCCAAGTAGCCCCAGGGTGAGGAAGGTGGAATGGACCAGAAACCTGTCTAGGCGGGCCGCGATGTGCCCTGGCCCTAGCCTTTTATTAGTCCAGGTAAAGTTGCCATTGGAGGGTTTTATGTCAACAAGATCCCATCCTAAGATGGTGTCTTCAACCCACTCCCGAGAGGGATCTCGGACAATGGAGCCCCCTTTTTTCTCATTTACATCTAGGGTGACATTCAGATCCCCTGCAATGATTAAATTTTCAGGCCTGTGGAGGCTGAGGAACGCTTCAATTAAGTCCCAACAATCTTTTTTTTCAGCTAACAAAATAGGAACATAGAGGTTGAACAAACTTACGTGATGGCCCGAAGCTTTGTGAGTGAGTTTGGTGTAGATCCAGTGCATGGTACTGTGAACAGCAAGCAACTCAAATATGGAGTGATCCCAGAAGGTGGCTAGACCTCCAGAGGCCCCCCTGGAGCTGACAGCTTCTCCCGAGCTTTTTTTCCAGAATGTATTTCCTGCATGGAGGGCAGAGTCATCCTCCATTTTTGTCTCCTGAACTAGCAGGATCTCAGGCTTATTGATTCTTACTAAGTCTCTCATTGCTTCGACTTTCTGTGGGCTTCCTAGACCTCTGCAGTTCCAGGAGATGTACCACATTATTTACTTTTAGAGGGGACGACCCCTTTAGAGGCCTGGCCTTGCTTGGATCTTGTATTCATCATACCTTTAAGAGTTTTCTGGGAGCCTTGCAAAATATCTGCGTAAGAGAATTCTTCCCTTATCTTTTTATTTGGTTTCTGGCCCCTTGGGTTCTTGGCTGGAGTTGCATGCGAGCTCCCAGACTCCGTGGATCCTTCATCAGTGTCTCCTCCTGGGTCAGATTCCTCTTCCACTTCTCCGCGAGTAGGAGAGCTTCCAGATAAAGGATTTGCCGGTTCAGGTTGGATTTTTCCCTGGCTCCAACGAGGTGGCACCCTGGGTGTCTTGCGTCTCAACGGGGATAACGAGATCAGGGGGAGTGGATTCCCGAATGATAATAACCGGAGGAGCTTCTGGGGCATTCACCACCGAGGAACTTGCGCCTAGGGCCGCGGTGACTGGTTGTTGAATCATGGCTTGAGATTGGATGGGTTCCTTCGACGGGGCTTTAAGATCTGACTTCTATGCATTGCTTAATGCTCTTTTTTCATTTGGCTTGGAGGTGGTCTTTCCCCTTTTGACCCTTTGCCATCCCTCGCCTTCTTCATCCGGCTGGCCTTTTGGGCAATTGCGCTGGAAATGTCCATGTTCATGGCAGAGCCGACACTTAAAAGGAAGTTGTTCATAATCGAGTTTCCGGAAATGAGACCAAGAGCCTAAAGAGAGTTTGATGGCTTCTGGAAGACCTGCCTCCAGATCAACTTCAACACAAATCCTCGCGCAGGAGTACTGGCCTTTTGATCTTCTTTGTCAATGAAGCGTCCTAGGGTATTCCCTATTTTTTCTAGGGCTTGAGTATTCCAGCAATGGATCGGAAGATTAGGGAGTCGTACCCAGACCGGTACCTCTTTGGGTACATCAACTGTTGGATCAAAGCCCGGAGACCACTGGTTCAGATAGAGTCCTTGCATGCCCAAAAAATAGGGGCCACTTCGGAAGATGAGATCGCAATCTTCTTTTGAGATAAATTCGAAGACGAAGAATCCTCTCCCCACCGGGTAGCAGGTGACACTGTGCTTCAGGTGGGGCCTCCAGTTACGCTGAATCCAGTCATCCGTGGTTTTGGCTGAGGGCCAAAGCCCCATGAATTGGTCAACCAAACTTCTTTCAGCAAGAGCTAGGGTGATTTTAATGGAGTGCTCCTCTGGTAATGCGATTTCGGGTATTGTGTCAAGTTTCTTGACGAATTTCGGGGCCTCTTTGGCCGCCGGTTTCTTCCCGGACGATGCTAACAGCCTACGGAATGCCTCTTCGATAGAGATCGGGGAGGAGGGAGGGGGATTCCCTCCCCCTAGCGTGGCCATGGCGGCGGCCTGGAGCTGCGCGGCCGGGATCAATCCCTAGAGGAGGGCAGCGATCGCTTAAGCTCTCTATATCTCCTCGGGGATTTGCTTCTTGTCGCAGAAGCAAACTGTTACAAGGCTGGCGTATAAGGTATGCAAACGCGGTAAATAAAACACACAATGGTAACGTCCTTCGATGTAAGTTTAACGAGCCCAGAGAAGGTAAGCTCAGTGGTTTTTCATATTTAGAGAGTCTGAAAAAACATAAAAAAGAGACTCCATTTGGGTACCTTTTTCAAAGGTAGTCTAGTCGGTTCGAAAAAGGGGTAAACTAGCACCGACAAGATGTCGATTCAAAACCATTTTAACGAGTGTGACAAGGACAAGATCACTCGGCCATTTTTTCATTTTTAAGGAGTCTGAAAGAAGCTTAACTATTGACTCTGTCAGGAATATTCTTCTGGACCAATTTAACAAGTGTGAAAGAATAAAGTCACTCGACGATCTTTTCAATTTTAGGGAGTCTGAAAAGAGCTTAACTATGGACTCCGTGGGGGTTTCTTTTTCGTAAGTTTAGTCCCTCAGGCCCGAAAAAGGGATAAAATTATACTTGGGAGTACTCTTCTAAAGAATGAAAGTTCCATAGAGTATACCTTTGTTCGTACAGTTGACCGTCCGGACCGAAAAAGGGGTAAACTACCGCTGGACATACATGACTTCAAATTTTAGTTTAACGAGAGTGAAAGGCCACAAGATCGCTTGACAATCTTTTCATGTTTAGAGGGTCTGAAAAGGGCTTAAAAGAATACTTGTTGAAGGAACGTTCTTCTGGACCAATTGAATGAGTGTGAAGAAACAAGGTTACCCGACAATCTTTTCATCTTTAAGGAGTCTGAAAAGGGCTTAAAGAAGACTCCATAATGGTTACTTTTCTCAGTTAATCCGGACGAGATCGAAAAGCATAAATGCAGTCTCGCCGGATGTTGCTTTCGGATCTCAAAGCGAGCTTGAAAAACAACAAAGTTAGCTCATGATAGACTCTTTGTGGGTCGATGTCTGGCATCTCCTATGGGGGAGCTGCATGCTCCGATGAAAACATTGTCTATGACGCCAGGGGTTCTAGAGATATTGATAGGTATCGTTTCAGCAATGGTTTCCATATTACCCTCAGCATAGATCTTGTGTGTAGCTAAGGGATTAGTATGACAAGACCTATCTCCAGTCATAGTCACGGTGAATTCTCCTGCTTCGATTCGGCTTAACTCTGGGAGGAAATATGATATGTGATGAAGATCTACCCAAGGTTTGTCTGGACTAGTCATTGCTTCGATTACTACTTCGTCAGAGGGCAAGACTAAGTCTAACAAATCGATGTTAGTGAGAGAACCATGAGCCCAAATAGGCTCTAGAAGTGGATCTAACTCTTGTGTAGGAGTTGGATCAGTGTTAGCTGAAGCTTGCTGGACTAAAGAGTATGCTACTTCAACGGCGAACAAGGGCATGGACATACCTGGGTGCCCTGCCTCATCCATCATGGCTGATGGGGAAGGAAGTATCCACGGATCATCGAAGTAAGTCGTGCGGAATGACGAAACTTGAAAAATCTCAACGTTATGGTGATTGGATATAAACTTGATATCGCCTTGAGGGGGCGGGTAATCGAAGGTCCCCATCAAAGATGGGCACAAACCAACCCCTATGTTGATGACACCTGGTTGAGGATTATCAATCATCGGGACCGTGGATGCTCCCAAAGCTGGGTCAGGTCTGGAGAAAGACAATTGATCGATGGTCACTATCTGGCCCTCGTGTGGAAACAACAAGACTCGGAAAATTGTAGCAACCACAACTTGCATAGAATAAGTCCAACTCCATCCTAACAAGAGTTTATAGTCGAGGGGAGCATTGACTGCCTCTACTTCGACACACATGGTCTTCCCTCCTAACTACACGGGGAAAGAAGGAACGATGCCATGTGGTCAGAACGAACGACCGTCAAAAGCAGTGAGGAGAGTAGGTGATGGAGACAAAACGGGCTGGCTAATGGCCTTCCAACATGCCAACGACATAACGCATGTCGAGACGCCCTCATCGACCACCGTGCAGAAGATATTCTGAGTAAAAGTTTTCGTGGGATAAACCACTACTATCTGAAACACTACGTGGTAAGGCAGACGAGGTTTTAAGTCGGTTGTATCTAACATGATGGTACCCGGATTACAAGTCTCAGTAGATCCTAAAGAGGTTAACAAGGCTTTCCTCTAAGCAGGGCATCTTTGGAGGACCTCCAAAGCAGACATCGCACAAGGGGTTTGTGATAAATCTTCCACCACAGAGTAGTTATGGGCGGCCCTTGCGTTTGGGTTATGAGAAGCTTTTTTAAAAGCACCTTTTGGAATGCGTGTTATTGTTTCTCCCAACGTCTTCTCAATCTGTAGAGGAAGAGATGGGAGATCAGCTTCTTTACCCTTCTCAAAAGCGCTTGGTTTACTATAATCGTGCGCTCTAGTCGATATGAAAGCATCACCACTAACCATATATACGTTCGCGGATGCAGGGTTGTTCGGAGGCGGGCAGGTTTCTTGGCTGCCCCCTTCCGTGCTTGTAGAGGCTTGAGTTAGATTTTGCCCATGTTGAAATGGATTTGTCAACACTGCCTGATGTTGCTATGTGACAAATTTTTGGGCCTCTGCAAGTCGAGGACATTGATGGGTCGAGTGGTCTTCCGCGCACAAGTTGGATGGATACCTCGCCTTTAATTTTTCAGTGTTGTCCCTGCCAACATTATCATTGGGTTTTTTGTCCCCCTTTCCCTTCTTTCGTTGTTTTTTCTTCCCTTCGGGCTGCTGGGTGGCCTTTGAATTAGTCGACTGCACTGTGTGTACTTCCGACGTTTTGGTAGAGGGAGCAGCCAAAGCAGTAGTTTGGCTGGCCGCTATGTGTTGTATTGATAACTGCTGCAACTGCTTTGTCAATTGCTCAACGGGCTTTGTTTGTGCTGAACCGACAATACCATCAGCATGTGGTCCAACTCTTTGTCTAGTTTTATCCAGTATTGAACGTGGTGCATCTGGCAAGATGTTGTATAATAAACCAGATTGAGAATAGATGAGCTCAAACTGTTGAGCCCTCATGATGGCATCTTCTTCGGAGAAAACTTCGGACGTCGCAACGTCTTTGGATAACTACGGGACCAAAGAATTAAGGAACCACTCAAGCAGGAATGCTGGTGGGACTGGTACCTTGATTAAGCTCTTCTGACGTCTCCATTCTTAGATGTGATCAGAGATATGGTCTGATGTTGTCTGTTTAAAATTGGCGAGTAGCTCTATGCCAGCGTCGTATCTCATAGGTAACTGGAAATGGTTCAGGAAAGCCATCGCCAGTTCTCCAAAATAAGAGTATCTTGAGCGATCGAGCTCAATGTACCATTTCGCGACACTCCCAATGAGAGTACGTTGAAACAATCGCAACTGTATGGAGTCATCTTTCAATGAGTTAGATGAGCACCAAAGATGGAAGGTAGTCACATGATCTCTTGGATCTTCGTTAGGCTTGGCTTCGAACTTTTGAATGTCCAAAGGCAACTTCGTCAGCATAGGAGGCCAACGCGGATCGTGACAAATAGGGTCATTCAACAACCTTGTCAAATCTGGAAAGTGTAAAGTTTCCAGGAACGGTAGTTTGGGTTGTTGCTGATAACCTGGGAAAAAGGGGCCTGGATTTTGACTGGCACCAGGTTGCTAGGAAAAGTTTGGGTGCTGGCCCGGATTCTGGTAGAAACCATGGCCCTGGCCAGCGTAAGGATTTTGCATATGTGGAGACATCATCGACTGATTTCCCAAATGGGACATAGATTGTTGGGCATGCATTGTATTCGAAGGACTTTGGGAAGGATTACCCCATGCCAGTCACGTGGGGATAGGCATAGTAGTTTGTTCGGGGTTCTATTGATTGTGAAAATAATTACCCCAGATCGACATTTCGGATGAGGGAACAGATCCCTGCCCTGAATTCCAAGGTCCTGCTAGGTTTGCCCCCTATGCAGGAATAGTACCCTGCATAGGAGTGGATTGTCCAAAAATGGGGTTGCCCCTAGTCGGGAAAGTGACTGACGAGAAGGTGTTGTTACCAAACGTTCTATTCAAAGAAAATGGTGTCGAATCTACCGGCATACTATGCGAAGGTGGTCCTTGACTCCCTACTCCAAATAAACTATTGTGTGTGGGTTGCCCGGCGGATTGCTGATGCGAGCCACCGAGTGAAGGGGACGAAGGAGGTATATGACCTCCTCCATAAGGGAAAGCGTTAAAAGGAGCAGGAGTGCCCCCCATGTGACCTTGCAGAGGAGCGGTAGAGCTCCCTGCCCCCAGACCCAAAGTCTGTAAAGTGGAGTAGGAAAGTACATGACTTGTAGCCAAACTAGGCATCCCGTATGAGAACGGAGGGCCTGTCGCACTTGGTGTGAAAGGGGTTATGGCCGCCGCTAAAGACGGGATCGGACCACTGTATGAAGTAGTTGCGGTCGAGACCATGGTGGCTCGGACCGATAACGGTGGGTTAGGAGATGAAAGTTCTCCTGTGGTGACAACCGTGGTGGGAATTGAAGAATTCCTAGAAGGAGTAATAGCATTTGTTTCCATTGTTGTGTGCGACACTGTCTGGCGCTCGTAAAATTGAATTGGTACAATGAAAGGTGCCAAGAAATCAGTGGTTGGGGTTTCAACTGGGCCAAGAGCGGTTGCTTCAAGGTCCAAAATGGTCGATTCCTCCAGGGGTTGGTCGGGCATAATGGTTTGTAACCCGGTCGCTTCAAAAGACCCTTGTTGGTCTAGCTTTCGCCTTAATGGTGGCGGGGGTGGCTCCAGTGTAATCAGCGACAGGCCAAGAAGCCTTCGTGACTGGCGGAGCTCAGGATCCTCCATTGTGTAAGAAGATCCAAGACACTCTAAGGTAGTCTAAACGTTCAAAAGTAACACACACTAAAAGTTCCTAGAAGATAAGACAGGCAAACACTAAATTAATTGGAAGAACAATTACAACAACCAACACTAGAGCAACTTACCAATACAAGTGCAACTCGAACATGGAAGCACCCTTCGGGTATACTCTGCAAAGCGTGGCCCAATGTCTGTCCTAGGTACCGTGGTATACCCCCGCAATCACCTGTGTATGTCCCTAAAAAAGATTGGCAACTAGGTTGCCAACACGCGAATAGTCACCAGGCGGGTATAGTCGAAAGTCGGGTAGACCACAATGAGCAGGGTATCGAGCCCGAAACCTGTCAAGGGTATCGAGAGCACATGGTCCGAAAGACAAATGAAGACCTCGAATGGATTCGAGACCCATGAAGCCCCGTGGCAAATGCAAACGACGGAAAAAACAAGCCCTCTATATGTGTTCTCCACTACGATTGGTCCAGCTTTGGAGGGGTTATCTTCGCTACCTTTCCGCACACGACCTCGTGTTTATCCCCTATGTTAGAGGGGGGTCTCGAATAAATTTCACGACACTGGACTTAGACACTTCCTATCTCAGACTCCAATGTTTGATTTTAAATGGCCTTGAAGAGTTTCCTCTCCAACCTAATCCAAGGCCCTAGTCCTGAACTAGTCGGTGAACCCTACAAACATAAAAGTCTAGTAGATTTTAAATTTAGCGTTAATTTTATGGCTTTGTCTTATGTCAAGGGGTATGAAGGTGAAACTGATGATGTGTAAAAGACGAAAGCAAAAAATGAATAAAAAAGCTGGAAACAAAACTTTTACTGAATGCAAAATTTCAACAACTTTTCAAAASAAATATTTTTAATTTTTCTAAGATTTTGGACAGCAAACTCAAAAGAAATTTCACTTGACTACAAGCTACTTATGCTCTAAGTAAACTACAAAAAACTTATGAAATAAATGACTTTTCCCTGGCTAATGATGCAGAAACACACTCTTCAACCAAATACGAAAATGAAAAGAGATTTTTTTATTATTTAAATGCTAGTAAAGCAAGAAAGGAAAAATACCGACACGCAAAAACCAAGAAAAAAAATTCAGGCCTAATCGCAGATCACAAAGAATCAGGTCAAAAATCACACACTAGCAATTTTCTTTAAAAACAATGACTCTCACACTTGTCTAAAAACCTTAAAAATTCTTTTATTTTTATGACAACTTTTTAACTGAGAAAAAGCAGGTTGAGGGTAAGATTAATCCTAAGCTACTGACTGGTCAAACAAAGATTCAAACACCTAAGAGGAATAATTCTTATGAAAGGAAAGGATGACTGCCTTACCCTCAACAAAAAGTATCATGCACAAGCACGCGACTGTTACTCAAACAACACGCGTGCGAACGCGCGTTGAATATAGCCAGAGGGCGTGTACACGCGGGCTGACCTTGTACAGGCCGCGTGTATATCTAAATTCTGAGAAAAAATGAAAACAGACAGACCAAACCAGGAAGAGACCACTGATATTTATAACCAGGATCCCTTGAAGGCTTGGACACTCTTTTTGACATAAAAACAAATACTGTAAGGAAAAAATGATAAGGCAAAAACAATCCGAGATAGGACTGCTAGTAAACAAGACTCAGACAGAATTTCAGAACACCCCCTGAGAATGTGTGATTCTGAAAGGGAAGAGGATGTCTGCCTTTGAAGTTCTCTGAACTCTACACGCTACTGCTACCTCTTCAGCTTGAGTTCACACGCGGGCTATAAGAGAGTAGAGTGTGGGCACACGCGTGCATACCTTATTCAAGCCGCGTGTACCTCTGTGGGTCCCGACAAACACAGTCAAGAAAATCAGAGAAAGCTGGTATGGAAAACCAGACTCTCTGCTGGCTCAAACCTTACATAAATTAGAAGAAAAAACAGGCAAGAAAAACTAGTCTTTAAAACTACCCAAAAACTAAATAAAATTCCAGGAACCCTAGAGAGTATCCCCAGTACGGTCGCCAGGAACCCTAGAGAGTATCCCTCTAGGTTCAACAATTAGAACAGTTTTGATAATCTCCTTAATGGACCTAGGTGATCCGGATTTTATGAGAAGAACTAAATGAATACAAATTATTATCAAAAGATGCTTAACACAAAATAACAGATATACAGTAAAATGAGTTTCTATTCAATAAGGAAATAAGTTGAAACTGTAAAATGCAGCGGAAAACAAGTTTGCTAGAATGGTGGCGGATTATATCTGAAAAGATATGTGACGGTTGCACTCATTCACCAGAAGATTATTAAAATGAGGCTCTCAAGGCCTTTTTACAATAAATAGGAATGTCAAAAACCCTAGACATCCAAAAACCTAACCCTAGGAGATGAAGCGCCAAAAGTCATGTGGGCCTCGTTTGGGTAAGTTAGTACATCAACTTCCTGGGGTCGTAACATTTGCATACGATCTTCGTTTTAGGTGCACAATAGCCTGTTGGAAAGCTCTATCCGAGGACTACCCTTGGTGCATGTGGCAAGCCTAAAAGCATTGTTTAGGGCCTCAAAACGACCCCAGAAGTCATGGACTCAAAAACTAGGAGAAAACTGTCGAACTCGAAAACTGCCAAAATGAGCCAGTTGGAATAGGTGGGAGGCCACCGACATCCATCTGGATCAATCCTCCCCCCTTAGGAAGCAATGGTCTCCATTACGTTGAGTTCCCCCATTAGATGAGGAAATTTCTGTTGAATTTGGCCCCGGGTGAGCCACTTGCCTTGGTGCAGGAGTTGTTTTGCTTTGACAATTCAATAAAGTTGGATCCTTTGTTGGCGAGTGCCCTTGACCTATTTATCCACAATATGATTATTGGATACCTTTTGTATGCAGTTGGGGTTGAGCTCTGTTGCTGTCAGTTGTTCTTCTATCTCTGAGGTGTCCAATAATGGTGGGAAATAAGGTCGAAGGAGATCCACTTTGAACACCGGGTGTAGGCCAAGGAAAGGAGGAATGTTCAGCTCAAAATCATTATCACCCACAACCTTGGTGATGGTGTACGACCCATAATGGAGTGGGCGAAGCTTCTGATGGGGTCTGGTAAGGTGTTCTTTTTGCAAATGCAACCAAACTTTGTCGCCCACCTGAAACTTATGTGGCACCCGGTGTTGATCATGGCATTGCTTGTACTTGTCATTAGACTTCTGTAGGATATCCTGAACCTGTTGACGGATGTGTTGGATCCACTCAATGAACCGGGTGGCTTTGTCAGCTTCAGTTGGAGCAGAAGATGAATTGGTCGAGGTGACCACAGGGGGTAATGCAACATCTATGGGACCCAATGGTTGGAATCCCAACCCCACCTGAAAGGGGTTGTGGCCAGTTGAGCTATGCAAGGCTCAGTTATAGCTATGTTGGACATAGGGAAGACTCTTATCCCATATGCAAGGGTTCTTGGAATTATACATGTGTAGGATATGCATGATCATTCGATTTACGACCTCGGTTTGGCCATCTGTCTGGGGCTGGAAGGCTGTGGATTTGTTGAGCTTGGTGTCCATTAGTGACCAGAGGCTCGACCAGAATGTGTTGAGAAATCGACTGTCCCGATCTGAGACAATGGTTTGTGGGATTCCAAAATGTACCCAGACTCGTTCAAAGAAGAGCTTGGCAGTGGCTTCTATTGTGATTCTCTTCTTACATGTGGCCATAATCGTCATCTTAGAAAAGCGATCAACAACCACAAAAATACAGTCATTTCCCCGGTTGGTGGACAGGAGGTCCGACATGTAGTCCATCGAGATGGATTCCCATGGCCTATCAGGAGTAGGCAGAGGGATGTACATGCCCTGTTTCTTAGTGGTTGGTTTGGCAATAATGCAGGTAGTGCAGGACTTGATATACTTGTTGACCTCTTGTCGAATTTTCGCCCAGTAGAATGTTTCTGCAACATTGCCACTGTCCTTTAAACATTGAAGTGTCTTGCCACACGACTGTAGTGGGCTTCCCAGATCATCTTCACTCGCTTGCTTGATGGAACGTAGATATGGCCCAGATGGCACACCAACCCATCTTGAAGATGGAAATTTGTGACAACTGCGTTTGCGCCCAACATTTAGTAGGTGGTGGCGAAGTCTAGGTTTGTCTCATAGAGTTGGGGCCATCCAGAGATCTCACGGTAGCAAGTGTCTAGCACCGTGGTGACTGCCGTGACTGATGGTCTGTTGAGGCAATCATCGACGCGGTTGGTGGTTCTTGTTTTATACTTGACGTTGAGGTGGAATTGCTACAAGTATGTGGACCACTTCTTATGGTAGTCATTCTGCAATTTGCCTTGTGTCTACATGAACTATAGTGGCTTATGATCAGTGTGGATGATTGTCTCCTTCCCAAGAATGTAATGTCTCCATTGGCGACAAACTTGTACAATGGAGTACATTTATTTGTCGTAAGTAGGGTACTTACGAAGAACATATCATAGTGTCTCACTATGATAGGCCACGGGGTGGTCGTGATGAGTGAGAACGACGCCCACAACATAGTTTGAAGCATATGTCTCGATCTCAAAGGGTTGTTGCAGGTCCGATAGTGAAAGTATTGGGGCTGAGCATAAGCGTTGCTTCAAATCATCGAACGCTTGTTGTTGGGACTGACCCCACACAAATTGTGCCTTACCACCACCCTTGGTTACTTGGTTGAGGGCCCATGCAATATGGGAGAATCCCAACACAAACCTGCGGTAGAAATTGACAAGGCCCAAGAAGCTCCGAAGCTTAGTGAGTGTTGTTGGGGCTGGTCATGCCAATCACGGATGACTTGGATCTTGGCTGGATTCACATGTACACAGTGTTGATCAACGATGTAGCCCAGGCAATGGACCCTGTGCATGCCGAAGGAGCATTTTTCCAAGTTGGCGTATAGCTTGTGTTGTCGCAGAGTGTACAGAACCTGTTGAATATGTTGCAAGTGTTCTGTCCAAGTCTTGTTGTAAATGAGAATGTCATCTAGATACACCACTACAAAAGTATTTGTGAATGGCCGTAGGATATCGTCCATCATCGTCATGAAAGTGGTTGGAGCATTTTTCAAGCCAAATGGCATGACCAACCATTCAAAAAGACCTTCCTTTGACTTGAAGGCGATCTTCCATACATCTGTTTGTTCTATCGAGACCTAGTGGTAGCCAGACTTCAGATCAATCTTACTAAAGTATTTGGCCCCTATGAGTTGATCAAGGAGATCGTCGATTCAGGGAATCAAGTATTGGTTTCTAACTATGATTTTATTCAGGGCCCGGTAATAAATGCAGAGTCACAATGTTCCATCTTTCTTCTATACCAACACGATTGGGCTCTCGCAAGCTTATGATCTGGGACAGATGTGCCCCTTGTGGAGCAGTTCTTGGATCTGCTGCTTGATCTCCTCATTCTCTAATAGAGAGCGACGATAGACTAGCCCATTGGGCAGCGGTGCATCAGGGGTAAGATCGATGGGGTGCTTGACCTGACAATGTAGAGGTACTATGGTAGGCGAGGAGAAGATATCCGAGTATGCTTCCATGACCTTATCCACTTGTTTCTGCTATGTGGAGAGGTTGGTCATGGAAACCCTGTATGTGGTTGCGATCTTTCGCTCATTCTGAGAGTGAATCATGAAGAAGAGAAACTTCCCCATATGAGAGATGACCTTCCTGCATTGCTTGATAGAGATCAAGGAAATAGCACTAGGTGGGACAACCTCCGGTATCGTGTACAATTTCTTGTTCAAAGTAATAATAACATTGCGAGGCCAAGACTCATACACAACATGGCATTTCCATAAACATGATTGGCCCAAAAGAACATTACAAACTTTGAGAGGGGCAACATCACACAATACCTTGTCTTTAAAGGGCTAGATGTCGTATGACAGGCGAGATTGTTGGCTGACGCGAATGTCGCTTCCTTAGTGGATCCATCTGATGGTGTAGGGTTGCGGGTGCGGTGTTGTCGTCAAGGCGAGTCACTTGACAACCTCTGTTGAGATGAGGTTCTTCTGGCTACCACTATCAATGATGAAGTGTAGCAGGGTACCATTCACCCACATCTGTGAAAGAAAAAGGTGCTCACCTTCCTCTGGTTCGTCTGGTTCATCGGGCTGGAGCTTGGTGGTAGAAACGATAGCACTGAGTTCTGCATCAATGATCTATCTCCCCCTTTCTGGTTCTAACTCAGAGTCGAAACCTGCATCTGATTCATAGGATTTCACCTTAGCCACTAGCGACTGCTTTGAGCAACAATCAAGTGTGTTATGCCAAGGGGTCTTATGGAAGTCACACCACTTCGCGGTATCTTTCTTTGTCTTTCTGGTGTCCTTCTTTGCTTGCGGCCTAGACTGGTTGTCCTAAGGCAATTTTTCTTGCTCTGTCCTTTTTTCTGCAGGTTGGGGTCGCCCTTTCCTAGCTTTTGCTGTGAGGGGTTCCCAGGCCCAAATTACCACGTCCTTTGTTTGAGCTTCTGCTTGATTTTGACGACATATCGGTAGGCCGCACCTAAGGATGACATATCCAAAAACTCCATTTCGGTCTGGATATATCTATGCAGACCATCGCGATACTTGAGCACCAGATGTCGCTCATAATCTTTGATACCCAACTTGGTGCGCAAGGTATGGAAGATATTTGTGAACTTGGGCCCTGCTTGGTCTCTTTCCTATCGTGGTGTGGTCCATTTTGTATAAAGGTCGTCATAACTTTCGACAGGGTAGTATTGTTCCTTAATAGCATCCCTGAAGGACTCCCAGGTGACCGCGACTGTAAATAATGAGGGTTCCTCTGTTTCCTTCTTCTCACAAAAAGCTTCCCACCAATCTTTGACACGGGGAAGGACTTTGAGGAGCGCAAAAGTAATATTTTCTCTATTCGAGAAGTTATGGATAGAGAAATACTCTTCTAGAATATTCAACCATTTGTCTACAACATCTGCGTCTATCTTACCTTCAAATATAGGAATATTGAAGTTGATTTGTACCTTGAAGGGGGCGGCGCCTCTATTTCAGGAAGATGCGCCACCTTTTGGTAGCCGCTGAAGGATTTGCGAAAAACTTTCCATCATCTTGTTCCTTTGATATGTGAGGGATTCCTCGAGAAAATTTTTGAATGGATCGCATGTCCTGTCGTATTTATTTTCTCCCACTATGAGAGGGTGCTTGGGCGTGCGAGAGAGTTTGTCCTCAAGAGAAACAAGCTCGAGACCCAATTCTTTGTACCCTGACCTCATTGGGGACATGCATTAAGAACGACAAAGAGCAGACCGCTATGATACCACTGATCTAGATTTTATGAGCAAAACGAAATGAATACAGATTATTATCAAAAGATGCTTAACAAAAAATAACATATATACAATCAAATTGGTTTCTATTCAATAAAGAAATAAGTTGAAACTGTAAAATGCAGCGGAAAACAAGGTTGCTAGAATGGTGGCGGTTTATCTCTGAGAAGAGATGTGACAGTTGTGCTCATTCGCCAGAAGATTATTACAATGAGGCTCTCAAGGCCTTTTTACAATAAACAAGAATGTCAAAACCCTAGACATCCAAAAATCTAACCCTAGGAGATGAAGCACCAAAATTCATGTGGGTCCCGTTTGGGTAAGTTAGTATATCAACTTCTCGAGGTCGTAACTTTTGCATATGATCTCTATTTTAGGGGCACGATAGCCAGTTGGAAAGTTCTATCCGAGGTCTACAAATGTTACCTATGGCGAGCCCTATACATTTTCGTTGTGGCGAGCCCTAAAAACATTGTTTAGGGCCTCAAAACGACCCCAGAAGTTAGGGACCCAAAAACTAGGAGAAAACTACCAAACTGGAAAACTGCCAAAATGAGCCAGTTGGAATAGGTGGGAGGCCACTGACATCCATCTGGATCACTAGGTTTGGTTCTATTTTCCAATTTTGGCAGACCAGATGCCAAGTCCTTCAGTGTTTGTATGGTTTTTCGTTATATGAGGTAACATAAATCTTTTATAAAAAAGAAATGAGTTATTTTTTATGTATATTGAAAATGTGGTTTTGATTGTGTCACGCCGGGAGTGAGCAGAAAACGTAACTTCGCGGATGATTATTGCATGAGCTTGAAGCTCAATAAATATACAAAATGTAACCGTTGTTCTTCTCCAATGTATGACTATTCCTATCACCTACAACTCTTCATATTACATTACTGCTACAAAAGTGCAATCCCAAGGATTATGTGTCCAACATCCCCCCCCCCCCCCCCAGCCTTAAGCTGAATGGGTGTGTGTATGAGTCCAAGCATCATTCTGAACTTCTCAATTTTTTCTCTTCCAAGCGCTTTGGTGAAGATGTCCGCAATTTTCTCATTTGTGGAACAATGTCTTAAGTGAATAGTCTTGGCCTCTACATGATATCGAATCAAGTGATACTTTGTATTGGTGTGCTTTGTTTGATCGTGGAATCTAGGATTCTTGGCCAACTTAATTGCATAAGTATTCTCAACTAGAAGAGGAGTAGAATTCACTTGTTTATCTTGCAAATCTTCAAGTATTTTCCTGAGCCACACAATCCCCTTCGCCGCTTTTGCAGTTGCCACATATTCTGCATTTGTTGTGAAATCTGTTGGAACTAAGTGTTTACATGATCTCCACTAGACAGTTATTGATCCAAGACTCATGTGATAACTTCATGGTTATACTCCATTTTCCTTATCCCCAACACATTCTGAATCAAAATATATGATTAGGTTGAAGTCATCCACCTTAGAGTACCTGAGTCCAAAATCTTGAGTTCCTTTCAAGTAATTTAGAACTTTTTTTGTGGTATACCAATGTCCTTCACAAGGCTTTTGCATGAACCTGGAAAGAATCCCAATAACAAATGAAATGTCTAGTCTGGTGGTAATAAGATAGATAAGACTTCCCACAAGCTGTCTATACTTGGTTGCATCCTCACATTCATTCCCTTCTTTTGATGTGAGTTTCAAGTTTTGTTCCATTTGAGTAGAAACAAGATTGCACTTAGCCATGCCAAACTTGTTCAACAGTTCTCCAATAAACTTCTTTCGGGAGATGAATATGTACCTTGGATTTTGAATCACCTCAATGCCCAAATAGTAGTGAAGATGTCCCAAATATGTCATCTCGAAGCCTTTCTTCAACTCTTTCTTTATCGATGCAATGTATCTCTCAGTGTTCCCTATTATCAACATATAATCTACATATACTACAAGACACAAAACAATTTTTCCAACTTTCTTGACAAACAAGGTTGCATCGTCTAGATTGAAATGCTTGAAATTGAATTTCAAAAGATGCTCAGTTAACTTTTCATACCATGCTTGTGGTGCTTGTTCCAAGCCATATAAAGATTTGATGAGCTTACATACCTTATGTTCTTGTCCCTTCACAACAAAACCTTCAGGTTGAGACATCAACACATTCTCTTTCAAGTCTCCATTCAAGAAAGCAATCCTCACATCCATTTGACGAATCTTCCATCCATTTTGCGTTGCCATGGAAAATAGAGTGCAGATGGTAGCCCATTTTGTTGTGGGAGAAAAGGTCTCCTCATAATCGAGACCTTCTTTCTATGCAAATCCTTTTTCCACAAGCCTTGCTTTGTGCTTTGTCAAGTGAGCCATTTTATATGTACTTGTTCTTGAATACCCACTTGTAGTCAATTAGCTTGGTTCCAAATGGAGGATCCACCAACTTCCATGTCCCATTTTTTATGAGAGTATCATATTCCTTATGCATTTCTTCTTTCCATTCATCATGAGAAGTGGCTTCTTTAAAGGAATACGGCTCATGGTTAGTAGATAAATCCAACTCACAATCATATGAAACATCCATGTCATCTACATCACCTGAGTTTGAATTATCTACATTACCTCCATCTTGTCTTGAGGACATTTTGGTTCATGTCTTTCCGACCTCATCAGGATTGTTATCACACTATGTTTCCTTGGGTTTTTAGTTTGATTAATACTTTTTTAAGCCTTAGATTTTAATTTTCTGAGTCTCATCCTCTTAAAGTTTGATGTTAGATTCATCTTAGAAAATTAAAGTTTTGAGTCATAGTTCTTGTTTGGTACTCACTTTGGTTTATGGTTCTAGAACCTCTTTAGATCATGACTCATTTTTGGTCCCCATCATGACTTGTCCCTAAATCGACTACTCCCATTGCTAAACTGATGTGAATCCTGTTCCTCTTCACTCATGACCTAGTAAGTATGACTCGTTGTACTCGCTTACCTGTCCAATAATTTTTTGATTTGGAAGCGTTGCCTACTCATCAGGAAGTTTCGTAGTGCCTGTCACATTTATCATCCATCCACTCCAAGTCATGATTGCCATGATTGAGACCGTGTCCCTTTTTTCAGTGCCAAAGTCGGTTAAAATGCCTTCAAAAGATCTTGCATTTATGATCCTTGGTAACGGTTTCTAAATCTTGAAAAGTTCAACAGTGTCGCGGAGCGTAAGTTTGCCAGTTTCGATCAGGTGACCGCATGTCAACTAGATCTGATGCCATGAGAGATTCCAGGGCCAAAGTTTCCTCAATTTCATCCTAATATCGCACTGAAGATCTCAACAGGTGTTGAATTTACAGGTATCCTGTGCAACCTCCTTTGCATATTTATTTTCACAGGAAATTTGTGCTCGGGTTTTCAGTTTTTTAAGCCTGCAGGGTAGTAAGGAAGCCATATTTGCATACATGTAAACGTCCTTGCCCGTGTACAAGGTATGATTACTATCGTATTATTTAACCATTAAAGTCGCAAGCTTGTAATAACTTATCCTCTATGTATGTGTCGCACTACCTAGAGGCGTTGCTCAAACCCTCTCTGTTTTCCTTGCTCCCTTTCATCCTGTACAAAGAGCCATTATGAATTACCCCTTCACAGTCTACGCTCTAAAAAGCCTGTACAAGTCTAAAGGTCTATTTCCCATAGTCAAGCTCATCTTTTTAAGCACTGCCAATTTTTAGGGCCATCTTTGTGCATTTGAAACCTGAATTGAAGCTTTCTGGTCAGTAGCATCCATTAACCCTCTCAAGAACCCTCATTTCGATTCATGGAGACCCCTCAGTCGAAGAAAGCACACAAAGGTGGCAGGATAGTTAGGACAAAACCTGTGGACATATGCCTTTTTGACACAGAGCCCATGGCAAGGGAGATATTTCAAAGAGCAGGATGCCTCTCTTTCTACCAGAACATGCAGAGAGGCCACCCAGAGGTAGAAAAATAGTTTGCATTAAATTTTGATGGCAAGAAAACCAGAGTTGGGGATTTGGAATTTGAGGTAACTGAAACCTCCATCTCAGCTGCAACAGGGATTCCCATTTCAGGGGAAAAGTGGTTCAATGTCACATACCCAATTCCATAATCAAATTTTCATTGATTTCTGCAGAATCAGAGCCCCCGAATTACCTACGGAGGCCTAGCGCAAGCTAGCTCTTTCTCCCTCTCTGTTCCCATGTGATCGTGGGTTATGATCACAGGTCAAGTAATCGTGGTTCCTCTTTGTATTTCGCGCCTCGGCGCTACCGTGATGTCGAATCGTTCGACTCTGCTATAGTTGAACCCCGACAGGGCTAGCGACTGGCCAATAGGGACGAACCCCAACAGGGTTAGCGATTGGCCAATAGGAACGGACCTTGTCGCGCGGTTGAGTGGAGTGCAGGTGGCGAGAGGGGAAACACGACATGGTGGGTGGCGTGACAGGAGACGAGTCCCACTTCACACGCCACACCATTCCGGACCCGCCCGCCCCCATTAAAGGTAGAATGGCAAGGGGGGTCTAGAATTCACCTGAATGTCGTCGATCAAGGTGAATTGATCCTGACCGTTCCCGAGTTGCACGCTCGATTTCGGACCCCCCCCCCCCCAACTGCTAAAGGCAGAAAAACAAGGGGGCTCCGGAATGAAACCTCAGCCATAGATCTGGGCGGGTGGACTCTTGCCGTCCAGATCTGCTCGCCGCTTACCCTAAGGCGTATTCACACCCCGACTTAAAGTTGACATCTCTTCTCCACATCTGATGGTCATTATAGACCTTGAGATTCCCCAAAGGAATCTCGTTCGTTCATCAGGACTTAGCCACATGCTAATGTCTCCATATTATAGGTCGGGATTTATCAAGGCGAGAGCCCGAGTTTTTGTCAACGGAACTCCCAAATCCCTGATCCCCAATTTCTCGAAACGGGTAATCTCTCAACACGTAGCCTCCTTAAATTGGACGACCCAGATCTGTCCCAGGGTTTCCACCATGGAAAGTCTCGATCTCTCATCTCCAGGACTCCCGAGTTCGTGATTCCCGATTTCCCAAAATGGGAAATCTCACGACACGTGGCCCCCTTAAATCGGATGGTCCAGATCTGTTCCGAGGTTTCCACAATGGAAAGTACTGATCTCTCATCACCAGAACTCTCGAGTTCTCGACTCCCGATTTCCCGAAATGGGTAATCTCTTGACATGTAGCCTCCTTAAATCGAACGACCCAGATCTGTCCCAGGGTTTCCACCATGGAAAGTCTCGATCTTTCGTCACCAGGACTCCCGAGTTCGCGATTCCCGATCTCCCGAAATGGGAAATCTCACGACACATGGCCCCCTTAAATCGGATGGTCCAGATCTGTTCCGGGGTTTCCACAATGGAAAGTCTCGATCTCTCCTCACCAGAACTTCTGAGTTCTCGACTCCCGATTTCCCGAAATGGGAAATCTCTTGACACATGGCCTCCTTAATTGGACGGTCCAGATCTATTTTGGGGATTTCGCCCCTATTCACTGGGGGTTTAACCCTCGGGTATCTCCTGACAGATCCAATGGCTGTCGGGTTTTTCAGTCGAGATCTGACGGCTCATACAGGTTCCTATCTTGTGCATTCTTCCACGACTTCCTGGACGTGGAACAATCAACGGTCCAGATGTTCTCATGGACCCTGAGGATCTACGATCTCGATCTCTTCGCTACCCACGAAGACACAACGAGACCAAGTGGTAAGGCGTTTAACACCCTAGTTTCTCCTACCAATCTAACGGTCATGCGTGACCGCAGATTTCCTGACGGGATCTCGTCTGTTGATCAACACCTATTCAGGGTTAAGGTACTTAACTTTCCAGCTTCTTCTTTCGATCTGACGGTCGTGAGTGACCACAGATCTCCCGACGGGATCTTGTCCATCGATCAACACCTATTCAGGGTTAAGGCGCTTACGCCTTCACGTCCTCCTTCCTGGTTCCTGATGATGTTTTCAAGAAGGGTATCTTTATGGGGAGATTTACCAAGGGTACTATCTAAAGGCAGTTAAGGGTATCTCTCTCCCGAGAACCAGGCGTGAAGTCTAAATTAGATCAACATGCATATAAATAACAATTGAAGAGAGCATAAGCCACACGTAGTCTTTCCATATAAACATACAACTACCAGTACTGATAGAGATACCATACATACATTCTTATAATGAAGTCATTCACGATTTCACAACTTATGAGCATAAATTTCAGCATACATATATTTCAATATGTCAAAGGCAAAACACTTATCAGAAAGTAACACCAGGGGTTATGCAACTGCTGAGAGGGGTACTCGTTTCCACCCAACCATAGGCTCAACGAATCCCAACGGATTTACCACTAGCCACCCCCGAGCTGAGACCACGATGCTGTGAGACTGTGTTTCTGTTTGCCAGTGACCAGAAGCGAAGGTTACTCTCCTTCCTCTCTGCTATCACTCACTTTGTATATCGCCAGAGTTCTCTTCCTCCCCTCATGTTTGCCCACAATCACTTCTACCCCACGCCTTATCCTCCTGCGAGGTTGCGTGTGGCGCGATTTCCCTCGCGCTGGTCAGGCCTGACGGCTCTACATATGGGCGGTTCACCTCCCCATCCCTCATTAATTCCCGAGGAGCCATCTTCCTACCATTCTGTGAGACATTAAATTCAGGGCCAACGAGCCGCTTTTGGTTCTCCGGGCCAGTGAAGTCCAAATACGGTATTGATTCTTGGTGGAAGTTAACGCCACCTTTCCAGGTGCCTTCCACCACCATCGTGGTCTCTTTTTTCTGCACATCCCCTCTCAGCAGTCTTGCGATATAAATTCATACTATTATTCATATAATACATATTCACATTTCTGAGTTTGCCACAGTTCTTGGCCAGTCCAGTTATTTTTACAAACTGGGGGAAACATGGTGTTACAATTCCCTCCCCCTTAAAGGAACATCATCCTCAATGTTCTTATCTTTTAACATGAATTGCATGTACAGAAGTAAACAAAATCGGATATGCCTATCTCATGGCATCCTCCATTTCCCATGTAGCCTCATCTAGGCCAAAATGTCTCCACTGCACCTTTACCTGTGCAATGGTTCGGTTCCGGAGCGGGGTTTCCTTTCGGTCCAATATGCATTGGGGTTCTGGTAGAAATTCTCCCTCCGGTTCCACCTGGATCACAGACCAGTCAATTATATGATTAGCATCATGTACATATTTCTTCAATAATGAAACATGGAAAACATTATGTGCTTTTACTGTGGGAGGAAGTGCTAGTTGATAGGCTACAGGTCCCACTCTATCTAGAACCTCAAAGGGTCCACAATACCGGGGTGCCAACTTGGCACAAGATCCCATTTTCAGGGAACTCCTTCTGGGCTTAATTCTAAGATATACATGGTCTCCCATTTCGAACTCTCTTGGAGTTCTCTTTTGGTCAGCATAACTTTTCTGTCGGTTCTGAGCGACCTTTAGATTTTGTTTTATCTGAGTCACTTGCTGTTCCATTTCTTTCAACATGTCGGGTCCAAAAGAAATCCTATTTACAGGATTACTCTAGCTGACTGGCATATTACACGGCCTACCATAGAGGACCTCGAAGGGACTCATATTTAAGGATGCTTGGTAGCCATTGTTGTAGGCGAATTCTACCAATGGCAGGTAGTCTTCTCATTTCCTGGGTTGATGCATTACATGCATTTTTAACATATCCTCTAATATTTGATTCACTCTTTCTGTCTGTCCGTCGGTTTGAGGGTGATAGGCGGTGCTAAACAACAATTTGGTCTCCAAACCAGCCATCAGTGATTTCCAAAAATTGGAAGTAAATTTTGTGTCTCTGTCA
>ML777645.1:991666-1045180 GCA_009831015.1 Picea engelmannii
TGTTTGCCAGTGACCAGAAGCGAAGGTTACTCTCCTTCCTCTCTGCTATCACTCACTCTGCATATCGCCAGAGTTCTCTTCCTCCCCTCGTGTCTGCCCCCAATCGCTTCTACCCCACGCCTTATCCTCTTGCGAGGTTGCGCGTGGTGCGATTTCCCTCGCGCGGGTAAGGCCTGACGGCTCTACGGATGGGAGGTTCACCTCCTCATCCCTCATTAATTCCTAAGGAGCCATCTTCCTACCAGCCTGCGAGACATTAAATTCGGGGCCAACGAGCCGCTTTTGGTTCTCTGGGCCAGTGAAGTCCAAATACGGTATTGATTCTTAGTGGAAGTTAACACCACCTTTCCAGGTGCCTTCCACCGCCATCATGGTCTCTTTTTTCTACACATCCCCTCTCAATAGTCATGCAATATAAATTCATACTATTATTCATATAATACATATTCACATTTCTGAGTTTGCCACAGTTCTTGGCCAGTCCAGTTATTTTTACAAATTGGGGGAAATAGGGTGTTACAATCAAGGCCATGGTTTTGAGTTCACCATTTGTTAAATATCTCTTCAAGCCTGAATATCAAGCCAATGAGTTGTCTAAGAGTATGCCAAGGAATCAACTAATCGAACAGTTTTATAGAATTCTGGAAATTATACAGAAATATTTTACTTGTGAAGGGAGATTTAACACCTTGTATCATTACCAGATAAGGTTGTTGTTACATTTTACTGGTAAGATGGAGATGAATGTTCCTTATTACCTATTGATAAGTATAGGTAAAATGTCAGATAGGGTGCAAGCTAAATCTAAGGATGTGGATTCTAGTGTTTTCCACTCTGCATTGATCAAAATGTTAGTCTCTGATGAGTTGGGAAAGAAAGAGATTTCATGGGAGAATTTTGTGGTTACTTCTCACTTCAAGCTGGACCCAGAACCTACTCCCCAATCACGGATTGCAGTTCCTTCAACATCCACCAGTACTAAATCATGTATCAACAAGAAGAGAAAGGGTAGAGCCCCTGTTTCAGAAATCAACAAGCAGGTTATGGAAGCTGAGGAGGAGATTTGTCCTTCTCCACATAAAGATTTCTCACCTCCACCTCCACCTCCACCAGGGTTAGAAGAAGTGCCTTCCTCTACCAAGTTGACATCTAAGAGAGGAAAGAAACTTGTCTTTCCCTCTTCTCCTCCAGCAGTCGAAATCAAGGGTAAAAGACCTTTCACTAGGTCATCAATTCCTAAGGAGGTTTTCAAAGAGCAGTCTTTACCAGAAACCCTTATGCATAAGGAGAAAGAAAAAACTTTTGAAAATCCCATGGAGGAGAAATCATAAACCTCTATTCGGAGGAAGAAGGGTAAAGGTACCAAAAGAACTTTGGAGAGGAAAGATGAAGTCGTTGTGAAAGTTTTTGAAGAGCCTGTGAAGAACAAAGGAGAAACTGTTATGCAAAAGAAGAAGCATAAAGGAAAGGGTTTTGAGAAGACTGATGAAACACACAAGCAAATTCTTGTACAGATGGAAGAAGAGGACGAGAAGAAGCCTACTGAGACTGTGCATGTTTATAATCCCCCTTGTGATGAGACCTTCAAGAGACTTATCAGACAACTTAAAGAGTCAAGAAAATAAGTGGCTAAATTGAAAAAGGAAGCCATGTCTAAAAGAGTCAAGATGACAGAGCTTATGGATGGCTACAGTCATACGCTTGACTTGGCAAGATTTGCAGCAAGGAGGACTCAACCCCTATATAGACAACTCCAGAACCTCTACAGGAAGAACAAAGGCTTCCAGGCTCAAAACAGGAAGCTAAAGGCATAACTGAAGCATTTCCAAGATGAGGTAGCCCAAAGGAATTTATAGGTGTTGGTTGAGGTTGCCATTGAAGATGACAAACCCACAACTAAGGAGAGCACAACTACATTGAAGAAGCCTGCCAGTGCTAAGAAAAAGAAGTCTGTCGAGTCAATTGAAGATACTCTTTCTACCAGAAAGAGTGTGAGGCTAAGTGTCAAAATGACAAAATAGTTGGTAAGGGGTAAGCTCCATTTTTTGGGATTGTTCCTTTTTGGGAGGGTTAACTAATATGCAAATACTATGTTTTCCATCTATACAGGCTTCTAGGCGTTTAGCTATATGGATTTTGAATTTTTGCTAAGTGCTAGCTTCACTCAGTTGTAAAAGCACTACTTATGGTATAGTCAAGGCACATAAGTAAAATGGTTTGGTCATCATGGAAGGACACAATTTGCTCTGCACATGTACAAGAATCAAAGACATTGTGTTTTGGAATTGCTACCCAAACCTGTATGCAGTGCAGCGTAAGTGGCGCTGCGTAAATGTGATGCGTAATATTCCACAGAGCGCAAAATTAATATATAGGTGCAACACAACGACGCTACCTACAAGTGCTACGTAATATTTGGTAGGGAGCAGGTTTACACATAGGCCCAATATATGCAGCACAAGGGCGCTACCTAATATTTCAACAAAGGATAAATGTTGGCACATATATGCAGCACAGGGGCGCTACCTACAGGCGCTACCTTCTCTCCTTGTTCCATTTTAGGGTGCGCTATCCATAGTTGCTACTTAAGGAAGTTGCCAACAAACACCAAAAATCTAGGAGGACTAGGCCAACAACCTTGGATAAGTTGATGATGGAAAAAGTTACAGAAGTAGGAGCTGGCATGTTGAGGACAACTATAGGCTCCAAAAGGACACATGGAAAAACAGGAGCTGAGCAACAAAAGATGATCAAATCAGTTAGAAGCATGACTGGATTAGTCACCAACATTTTCCTGTTTTATAGTATAGGTTGTTTTCTTAGTTATTAGAAAAAGTAAATGTTTAAGAGATTTTCAAGGGAAGGAGGCTGGCTCGTACCTCTAGCTGTTGCTTCCCCTTTTTGTTATAAATAGACAGATCAATTGCTTTAGTAAGTTCAGATGGTTGAGCAAGGCTCCCTTATGTTGTAATATTTTGATGAAGTGACTATGATCTAATGATGTACTGGACTTAAGACTTTTTGGCTAATAGAAATAAGTTTCCTTTCCAGTCTATTTGCTTCAGTTGCTAAATGTTCATGTTTGAAGGATTCACATGAATTATTGTGGTGATGTGATGGTGGATGTTCGATCATTATATTATCATGATGTTTATTTAGCTTTCTTAGTTTCTGATGTCAAGAAGATATTGTGATTAGAAACTTTCTTCCTTAGACTTTTGTAGACCTGATGTTTGTAGCTGTCCCTACACTCTTCTCACTCAAGTCTTCTCTCTATTCATATTTACTCCCAAACTACTGGTAGAAGTTAGCCAAGACCTTAATTGTTGGTGCATGCTAGCCCTATTGTATGAGTTAGAACATTATCATTTGAGTCCTTTTCCATTTGACACCGTTAAAACACTCTATTATTCACATATAACTTGATGGGTACTGGGCTTGCCTTCTATGCAATCTAAAGGTGACTCCTAGTGCTAACATTCTTGGCGCTGTTGTCGGGGAACGATTCGAATACTTTTTCCTGGGATTAAAATGAAACAATATTCTAGTTCGAAAAGGTGCATTAGAACTCAGTGCTTCAAAGATTGTAGACTGCACCTGGTGACTCCATTGTTTCAGACCTGGCACCGAAAGGCAGACATACGAGATCAAATCCACAACTACCTTTGGTACTACCTGAGGCTGACCCAGAGAAGATAATCAAGAAGGGAAAAGCTTCCCAAATTTTTTTTTCTGCTGATGCTACAAGTGCTTCTAGTCAGTTGCCTGATTCTACTCTTGATACTCCAGCTGTTTTATCATGTAAGATTCCTTTATCTTCTGCTGAAGTATCTAAAAAGATTGATTTTGAAGAGTTTCCTGTTGAATACTCTTCCTTTGAGACTTAATTGAAAGAGGAAAACATTTATATATTTTCTCCCCCTAATATTGAGAATTGTTTCAGTCTTGATAGTCTTGAAGATTTCCAGACTGTAGGTTTTGCTACAGCTCTTTCTGTTAAAACTTTTGCTGCCAAAGAAGTAGGAACTTCATCTCCCTCCCAAACCTTACCATCCTCTTTAGAAACTCAACCTCCTATTGTGAAAACTGAACCCCCCGCTTCATCCATTCCTTCCTCTCCTATTATACATACAGTCAAGTCTCCTTCTCATTCTTGTTCACCAAGAATCCAAAATCAAATGGCGGTTGTTACCCCCCCTGCTAATAGGATGGATGCCATAGTGCCTGCAAGATATGCTCCTCTACTTTTACTTCAGCCACTGAATGCTCTTCCCCCTGGAGATTATTTGAAATACATGCCTAAGTTTATGGGAGAAGAGGATGTAACAGTTGAGGAACATCTTGTTGCCTTCTATAGCTATGCAGATAACCAAAATATTGAAAATGAAACTGTTTGGATGAGGGTTTTCGTCCAAAGCCTGTTTGGTGAGGCTAGGAAGTGGTTTAGGGGTCTGGCCCCTGGATCCATTACTGGTATTGAGGCATTGGGGTGACAAAATGGATTTTTTGTACTACATCATTGAATTTGGATCTTTGAAAAGGAAAGAAGGAGAGTCTGTCTCTGACTTTTCTAAAAGATTTAACAAAATGTACAAGAAAATCCATGATGAGATCAAACCCACTGAAACCATGGAAAAAATCACTTATGCCGGTGCTTTTGATTCCAAATTCTTCCTCCTTTTGAGAGAAAGAAGGTCACCTTCTTTGGTTCATATGCAAGATGTTGCCTTAGAGGTAGAATCCAACAAGGTGGCATCAAATAAACTCAGGGGAAAATCTGATAGGGATAGGAGAAAAAACAAAACTGAAGCTTTAACTTCTGATTCCTCCATTGTCCACTCTCAAGTAGATGAGTTGACCAAATTAGTAAAATCTCTCTCCACTGAAATTGAGAATTGAAATCAGAAGGAAGACAACCATATAGAAATGCTCAAAACACTCAAAACAGAGGTAATTTTAGGAGACCCAACAATGCTCCCCAAATACTTCCCAGAAATAGAGAGAGAGAGAGATGATCAGAGGGTACTAGCTCCTTTGCAAAATAATCTAGTGGCAGATGAAGAAGAAGAGGAGGATGAAGTTGATCCCGAGATTCACTGTTTAGGTGATACTTCCCTATCCCCACACTTGACTCAATTCTCTTATGAGAAATCTTTAATGGATATTCAAATTAATGAGTTAAGCAAGGGGGAGAAAGAAAAGGAGAATCCTGACAGATATAATTTGAGATCTAAGAAGAATATAGAAAAAACTGAAGCCTCTAATCAACCAGTTCAAAAATAAGATCTTGCCAAGGCTTTGACAGTGAGCAGCAAGGAAAAAGATTCCTAAAACCCACAAGTTCTAATCAGAGATCTTCCTCCTGAAACCAAAGAGATCATGAAAGCTTTCCCCTTCCTTCAGTTTTGAGAATGAGATCCAGAAAATAAAGATCCCTGTACCTTTTTTGGAATTGATAAAAAATTAGGATTTTAGAAAATATTTATCCAAAATGTTACAGCCAGAATCATCTTCAAATGCCATTGATTCCATAAATATGCAAGATGAAAAACCAGCAATGATTTTAGGTCCTTTGATAGAAGACAAAGATGACTCATCCCCACCTTTTTATACTTCACTGAATATACATGATAAGGTGCTACATAATTGTCTCATGGATTCAGGGGCATCCCACAATCTTATGCCAAAATCTGTTATGGATGAACTTGGGTTAGAAGTCACAAAGAACTATCATGATTTATATTCTTTTGACTCCAGAAAAGTCAAATGTCTTGGAATCATTAAGGATATGGTGGTGACCTTATTTCAGCTGCCCATGAAGAGTATACTTATGGATATCGTAGTTCCCGATGTTCCCTCCAAGTTTGGTATGCTCTTATCAAGATCTTGGATAAAAAGACTTGGGGAATCTTGCAGATGGATCTTTCTTATGTTACTATTCCTATTTTTGGGGGAGAGCATAGAAGACTTTACAGGGAAGCCCAATTGGCTTACATAATTAGTGATGAAGCAAACCCCACCAATCACCCTGCTTTTGCTTTTGATACAGATCTGGGATCTAGTATTTTGCAACTCACCGATGCCCCGAAAGCCCCTTTAGAAATCAGAAAAAAATCCATCAACTTTTCTGAAGAGCCTCCTCTAACTACTTCTTTCTGGAATATGTTCTTTGATGGAGCCTCTTCCAAGGAAGGTGCTGGTGTTGGGGTGATCTTTGTCTCACCAACTCAAGAAACTATATCTGTGTCATATAAACTAGAGTTTGAGACTACTAATAATGTGGCAGAGTATGAGGCTCTTGTCTTGGGTTTGAGGGCAGCAAAAGACATGGGGATAGAGGAGCTGTCCGTATTTGGGGATGCTGAATTGATAGTCCATCAGATTAAAAATCTTTATCAAACAAAACATCCTAGGCTTAGATCTTACATAAATGAAGTATGGGATTTAGTGGATAGTTTTTTCTCTGCTTTTAATATATCATTCATTCCTAGAGAAGAGAATATTGTGGCTGACTCTTTGGCTGTATCAACAAGCAACTTCAGAATTCCCATACCACCAAAAATCAAGTATGATGTAGAAGTCAAATACAGGCCTTCTATACTAGACAATGTAAAATATTGGAAGGTGTTCGAAGATGATTTAGAACTTAAAATTTTTCTTGAGACTGTTGATGAATTTTCTGCATTACACATTGATCATGATCATAATCCAGAAATCACTCATGCTGATGTTTTCCTCAATAAAATTGCTTATCATCATATTGTGCAGCTGCCTAACAATCATATACCAAAGGGACTAGTTCCTTTGGAAAGATTATTTGATGGGAATGATGTGGCATTGAAAGGGAAGATATCCACTGATGATGTTGATATCACTGAGTGCAATGTGGGCACTGAAAGGGATCCAAAATACGTCAAACTGTCACGCAGCCTATCAGAAAAGCAGAGGGCGGAATACACTAAGTTGTTGAAAGAATTTGCTGATGTATTTGCTTGGACTTATGAAGATCTCAGAACTTATGAGAAAACATAATAGAGCACAAGATCCCATTAAAAGAAAACACCAAACCTTTCAGGAAAAAGTTGAGGCAAATCAATCCTATGTTGCTTCCTGTCATGGAGAAAGAAGTTAAGAAGCTTTTAGATGCAAAAATTATCATTTCTTTGAGGTATTCCGAATGGGTAGCCAATTTGGTCCCAGTAAGAAAAAAAAATGGGGAGATCAAACTTTGTGTCGATTTCCGAAATTTGAACAGAAGCTCAAAAAAGGATAATTATCCTTTACCCAAGATGGAGCATATATTACAAAAGGTGACAGGAGAAACCAGGATTTCTATGGTTGATGGATTCTCTGGATACAATCAGGTATCTATTTTTCCAGAAGACAGGGAGAAGACGACCTTCACCACTCCCTGGGGGACATTTATGTACGCCAAGATGCCCTTTGGTTTGATGAACACAAGGGAAACTTTTCAGCGAGCTATGGACATAGCTTTTATTGGAGAAAAGGATAAGTTTGTTGTTATCTATTTGGACGACATAACTGTGTATTCTCAATCTGATAAGGAACACTGTGATCATTTAAGAAAGGTTTTCTTGAAATGCAGAAAATTTGGCCTCTCTTTGAATCCGAAAAAAATCATTGTTTGCCATAAAAGAAGGAAAATTATTGTGGCATATTGTGTCAGCTGAAGGAGTAAGGATTGATTCCAGCAGGGTTGAGGCTATACAAACTTTGTCACTCCCTAGATTGAAAAAAGAGGTACAATCTTTTCTGGGAAAAATCAACTTTTTGAGAAGATTTGTGTCAAATTTTGCTGAGTTAGTTAAGTATATCACAACCATGTTGAGGAAGGATAGTGAAATCAAATGGATTGTTGAGGCCCGTGATTCTTTTGATCAAATAAAGAGAGCCTTGACAGAAGCCCCGGTTCTTGTCAGCCCCGACTACTCCAAGGACTTTCTTATTTTTTCTTTTGCCTCTTTTGATACAGTAGCATCAGTCTTATTGCATAATAACATTGAAGGCTTAGAACAACCCATTTCCTTTTTCAGTAGGGCATTAAGAGATGCAGAACTAAAGTATGGCATTATGGACAAGCAAGCCTATGCACTGGTCAAAGATCTTAAGTCTTTCAGAGTTTATGTGCTGCACTCAAGAGTTATTGCTTATGTTCCATCAGTTGTTGTAAAATAAATTCTTATTCATTCTGATATTGACGGAAAATGCAACAAGTGGATTGCTAAACTACTTGAATTTGATTTGGAGATTAGGCCTACCAAATTGGTTAAAGGTCAGGGTTTAGCCAAGCTATTGGCTGAATCGAATTGCTCAGCGTTGGGGGTAAATTTCATTAGCTCATGTGCAGAAAAGTAACACGTTGAATTAAATGACGAAGGTGTTCAAATCATCCTTGCATTGGCAGATTGCAGCTGGTACAAGGACATTATATTTTTCTTGCAGAATTTACAACCTCCAAGTGGTATGGAAAAGAACAAGGTGAGAGCATTAAAACCCAAATCAATAAAGTATTGCTTGGTTGATCAAATTTTGTATTGGAAGGATCCATTGGGAGTGCTGTTGAGATGCTTAGACCCGCAAGAAGCCCAAAAGATTATGTCTGATTTTCATGAGAGTTTGTGTGGGGGGCATCATTTTTGGAGGACCACTACCTACAAGATTCTCAGGGCTGGGTATTTCTGGCATAGTATGTTCACGAATGTTTGTGCTAAGATCAGAGCATGTGATAAGTGTTAGAAATTTTCTGGAAAGCAACAACTTAAGTCTTTACCGTTAAAGCCCGTAGCAGCTTCGAGACCTTTTCAACAGTGGGGCCTAGATTTTATCAGCGAAATTCACCCCGCTTCCAGTGGACAACATAGATGTATATTAACTGCCATAGATTACTTCACTAAGTGGATAGAGGCTATTCCTACCAGGAATGATTCCCACAAAGTGATCATTGGTTTCCTTGAAGACATTATGGCGAGGTTTGGCTGCCTGAATAGAATTGTCATTGACAATGTTGCGTCATTCAAGGCTGAACCATTAATTAAGTTCTATGAATAGTTTGGGATCACTTTGATTCATTCCACCCCTTACTACCCTCAGGGAAACAAGCTTTCAGAATCCTCAAACAAAAGCATTATAAATGTTATTAAAAAGATGTTATAGGATAACAAAAAGGCATGGGATTTGAAACTCAAATTTGCTCTATGGGTTGACAGAGTGACACTGAAAAGATCCTTGGGACTTTCCCCTTTCCAACTGATATATGGAGTTGAGGCAATTTTTCCTTCTCAACTTGCATTACCTGTGGTAAAATTCTTCCAAGATCATCAACGGGAGCCAAATCATGCGATCAGGAGGATTCAACAGTTGGTTGATGTGAAACAGACTCAGGAACAGCTTGTGGATAAGGCATATGGCCATCAATTGAAGATCAAGCAGGCATTCAACAAGAAGGTGAACAGAGAGGATTTTCAATTGGGCAATCTGGTGCTCAAGTGGGATGCACCAAGGCAAGATAAAGGCAAGCACGGTAAATTTGAAGCTTTATGGACCGGTCCTTTCAAAATATCTGAGGTATTCTCTAATAACACTTTCAAGTTACAGAATATGGAGAATGAAGAAGTGTTTGGTGGCCCTGTAAATGGACATTTCTTGAAAAATTACTTTGCTTAAGCCTTGAATGGCTCTTCATGCCATTGTAAATATCATTTTCTTTTTTGTTTTGTTCCAATAACTGACCCCATAGCCCTAGGATAAGGCACTAAATCTACTCATTCTTGGCAGCCCGCAGGGGGCATGCCATCCCCTGTGGAGCCAATGTTATCACACTAAGTTGCCTTGGGTCTTTAGTTCGATTAATACTTTTTTAAGCCTTAGATTTTAATTTTTTGAGTCTCATCCTCTTAAAGTTTGATGTTAGATTCATCTTAGAAGATTAAAGTTTTGAGTCATAGTTCTTGTTTGGTCCTCATTTTGGTTTATGGTTCTAGAACCTCTTTAGCTCATGACTCATTTTTGGTCCCCATCATGACTTGTCCCTAAATCGACTCCTCCCATTGCTAAACTGATGTGACTCCTCTTCCTCTTCACTCATGACCTAGTAAGTATGACTCGTTGTACTCGCTTACCTGTCCAATTATTTTTTGATTTTGAAGCACTGCCTACTCATCAAGCAGTTCCGTAGCACCTATCACATTTATCATCCATCCTCTCCAAGTCATGATTGCTACGATTGAGACCGTGTCCCTTGTTTTCAGTGCCAAAGTCGGTTAAAATGTCTTCAAAAGATCTTGCATTTATGATCCTTGGTAATGGTTTCTAAATTTTGAAAAGTTCAATAGTGCTGAACTGCTTAAGTTTTTCAGTTCCGATCAGACAACCGCATGTCAACTAGATTTGATGCTGTGAGAGATTCTAGGGCCGAAGTTACCTCAATTTCATCCTAAGGTTACACTGAAGATCTCAACAGGTGTTGACTTTACAGGTATCTTGTGCAACCTCCTTTGCATATTTATTTTCACAGGAAATTTGTGCTCGGGTTTTCGGTTTGTTAATCCTGCAGGGTAGTAAAAAATCCATATTTTCATACCTGTAAACGTCCTTGCCCGTGTCCATGGTTTGATTACTGTTGTTTTCTTTAACCATTAAAGTCGCAGGCCTGTAATAGCTTATCCTCTGTGTATGCGTTGCGCTACCTAGAGGCGCTGCTCAAACCTTCTCTGTTTTCCTTGCTCCCTTTCATCCTGTACAAAGAGCCATTCTGAATTACCCCTTCACAGTCTACGCTCTAAAAATCTTGTACAAGTCTAAAGGTCTATTTCCCATAATCAAGCTCGTCTTTCTAAGCACTGCCAATTTTTAGGGCCTTCTTTGTGCATTTGAAACCTGAATTGAAGCTTTCTGGTCAGTAGCATCCATTAAGCCTCTCAAGAACCCTCATTTCGAGTCATGGAGACCCCTCAGTCGAAGAAAGCACACAAAGGTGGCAGGATAGTTAGGACAGAACCTGTGGACATGCGCCTTTTTGACACAGAGCCCATGGCAAGGGAGATATTTCAAAGAGCAGGATGCCTCTCTTTCTTCCAGAACATGCAGAGAGGCCACCGAAATGTAGCAAAACAATTTGCATTAAATTTTGATGGCAAGAAAACCAGTGTTGGGGATTTGGAATTTGAGGCAACTGAAACCTCCATCTCAGCTGCAACAGGGATTCCCATTTCAGGGGAAAAGTGGTTCAAGGCCATGGTTTTGAGTTCACCCTTTGTTAAAGATCTCTTCGAGCCTTAATATCGAGCCAATGAGTTGTCTAAGAGTATGCCAAGGAATCAACTGATCGAAACGTTTTATAGAATTCTAAAAATTATACAGAGATATTTTACTTGTGAAGGGAGATTTAACACCTTGTATCATTAACACATAAGGTTGTTGTTACATTTTACTGGTAAGATGGAGATGGATGTTCCTTATTACCTGTTGAGAAGTATAGGTAAAATGTCAGATAGGGTGCAAGCTAAATCTAAGGACGTGGATTCTAGTCTTTTCCACTCTGGATTGATCAGAATGTTAGTATCTGAAGAGTTGGGAAAGAAAGAGATTTCATGGGAGAATTTTGTGGTTACTTCTCACTTCAAGCTGGACCCAACACCTACTCCCCAATCACAGATTGCAGTTCCTTCAACACCCACCAGTACTAAAGCAGATATCAACAAGAAGAGAAAGGGTAGAGCCCCTGTTTCATAAATCAACACGCAGGTTATGGAAGCTGACGAGGATATTTGTCCTTCTCCACATGGAGATTTCTCATCCCCACCTCCACTAGGGTTATAAGAAGTGCCTTCCTCTACCAAGTTGACATCTAAGAGAGGAAATAAGCTTCTCTTTCCCTCTTCTCCTCCAGCAGTCGAAATCAAGGGTAAAAGACCTTTCACTAGGTCATCAATTCCTAAGGAGGTTTTCAAAGAGCAGTCTTTACCAAAAACCCCTATGCATAAGGAGAAAGAAAAAAGCATTGAAAAGCCTCTGGAGGAGAAATCATAAACCCCTATTCGGAGGAAGAAGGGTAAAGGTACCAAAAGACCTTTGGAGAGGAAAGATGAAGTCGTTGTGAAAGTTTTTGAAGTGCTTGTGAAGAATAAAGGAGAAGTTGATGTGCAAAAGAAGAAGCATAAAGGAAAGGGTTTTGAGAGGACCGATGAAACACACAAGCAAATTCCTGTACAGATGGAAGAAGAGGACGAGAAGAAGCCTGCTGAGACTGTGCATGATCCAAAAACGAAGGTATTACTAATAAATTGCCAGTTAGTTTAATGTACTTTTTGCAACAGATCCTTAAGAATGCGAAATACATAAACTTGTTATCTTGTTTGTGGAATATCAAATGCGACTTTTACTTGATGCTTTTTTTTTTTTTTTTTTATGTCTGGAGGAATCAACAACTAGTTGGGCACGTGCTTGCGTTACACGTGGCCGTGTTATCCAACTGCTACCACTATAACCTCCAGGTGTGCCCACGAGGCCCCATACGCGGCACACATTGTAAGCCGGTGGGAGTTGAACTCGAAACCTCATGGAACTTCATTTTCACGGCACTTGCCAATTGAGCTGCCCCCCTGGGGGCTTACTTGATGCTTATTAATGTGTACAGAGATTAGCCATTAATATTCATGCTACAAATGAAGAGAATAGAACATCAAAACAGAAAGAAAAATAGGGACAAGAGGTTGATAACAGAATTCACCAATCGTTGGCTATGTCTCTGGGCCCGCTTCCAAGTGGAGGATCTCTTTATTGCTCTTTAAAATGCTCAAAGTTCTCTTACAATGCTCTTTGTTGTTACATTACATGCTTCATGTCTTCTGTACAAGACCTCCTTACTCAGATTCATGCATGCACCATCAAAATCCTCTCAATAACATGAGAAAAACGCCTCTCAAAACATGAGAAAAGGCCAAAATTTACAAACTGCCCCTTCAAAACCCTGCATCAAAAAGTCTCCTCTCAAGCTAAAAAAGCCTTAAATTTATATTTTTTAGGCCCAACAAGAGAAGCCCAACTTCCCCTAAATATCTGGGCTCTTGTTGGGATCAAATCCCCCTTTAAATGGCCAAAATATCCAAAAAACAGTGAAATCAAGGCTTTTCTAAAGTTAGAAAACCCATTTTTAACAAAAATACACAGAGTAGCCCCTTTTGGGCTGGGCGTGCCCTTGGCTCCTGGTCATTAGGCATCTGCATAGGATCACAAGCTAAAAAGGAGGGCGCTTAGCTGGGCTAAGCCCCTTTTGGAGCACGCCCCCTGGTCTCATGGGATTCTCCTCAAAACCAAGGCTGAGGTTTATCCATTGGGCGCCCCCCTTGTTACTTTATCACCTTTATTTATATTATTTTGTGTTTTAGTGTTACAAGCACCACCAAGGGCGCGTTGGCAAGGGACCTTTGTCAAAGGCTTGGGCCAACCCAAGAGGTCATGGGATCAAACCCCATGGACTCCAATAAAACTTTTTCCACCAACCATTAACCAATACCATGGTGCCACGTGGCAGCCCATGACTGGGCCACATGGCACCCAACCATTTGCCAAATAAATGCCACTTGTTAGCTGTTGGTTGGATCCCTGTCACTGACCAGTCACCTTCTGCTGGACTGCCACTTGTCTTTGCCATGTTAGCACTGCTTATGTCATGCTGATGTCATCATTTGACTGGACCTGTTGACTTTTTGCCCGTTTGAGAAAACGACCAGAGTACGATAACTCTCGCATACAACGTCCATTTGAGAAAGTAAATATATGGTCAGAATCGAGAGAACGAGCCGAACACAATGGCGTTGGTTTCATCCAATTATGAGAAATTTGATTTTCGAGCATTTTCTGAGCCTGGGGAGCCTCCTAGATCAATGTATGTCTCTAATCCACCTGGTGATCAGACCTTCAAGAGACTTATCAGACAACTTAAGGAGTTAAGAAAAGAAGTGGCTAAATTGAAAAAGAAAGCCATGTCTGAAAGAGTCAAGATGGCAGAGCTTATGGATGGCTACAGTCATATCCTTGACTTGGAAAGATTTGCAGCAAGGAGGACTCAACCCCTACATAGACAACTCTAGAACCTCTACAGGCAGAACAGAGGCTTCCAAGATCAGAACAGGAAGCTAAAGGCAAAACTGAAGCATTTCCAAGACGAGGTAGCCCAAAGGAATTTATAGGTGTTGGTTGAGGCTGCCATTGAAGATGACAAACTGACAGCTAAGGAGAGCACAACTACATTGAAGAAGCCTACCAGTGCTAAGAAAAAGAAGTCTATCGAGTCAATTGAAGATACTCTTTCTACCAGAAAGAGTGTGAGGCTAAGTGTCAAAATGACAAAATAGTTGGTAAGGGGTAAGCTCCATTTTTGGGGATTGTTCCTTTTTGGGAGGGTTAACTAATATGCAAATACTATCTTTGCCATCTATATAGGCTTCTAGGCGTTTAGCTATATGGATTTTGAATTTTTGCTAAGTGCTAGCTTCACTCAGTGGTAAAAGCACTACCTATGGTATAGTCAAGGCACCTAAGTAAAATGGTTTGGTCATCATGGAAGGACACAATCTGATATGCACATGTCCAAGAATCAAAGACGTTGCATTTTGGCATTGCTACCCAAACCTGTATGCAGTGCAGCGTAAGTGGTGTTGCGTAAAAGCGCTGCGTAATATTCCACAGAGCGCAAAATTAATATACAGGTGCAACACAACAGCGCTACCTACATGCACTACGTAATATTTGGAAGGGAGCAGGTTTACACACAGGCCCAATATATGTAGCATAGGGGCGCTACCTACATGCGCTACCTTCTCTCCTTGTTCCGTTTTAGGGTGCGCTATCCAGAGTTGCTACTCAAGGAAGTTGCCAACAAACACCAAAAATCCAGGAGGACTAGGCCAACAACCTTGGATAAGTTGATGATGGAGAAATTTACAGAAGTAGCAACTAGCATGCCGAGCACAACTACACGCTCCAAAAGGACACATGGCAAAACAAGAGCTGAGCAACAAAAGAGAATCAAATCAGTTAAAAGCATGACTAGATTAGTCGCCAGCATTTTCCTGTTTTATAGCATAGGTTGTTTTCTTAGTTGTTAGAAAAAATAAATGTTTAAGAGTTTTTCAAGGGAAGGAGGTTGGCTCATACCTCGAGTTGTTGCTTCCCCTTTTTGTTATAAATAGACAGATCAATTGCTTTAGTAGGTTCAGATGGTTGAACAAGGCTCCCTTATGTTGTAATATTTTGATGAAGTGACTATGATCTAGTGATGTACTAGGCTTAAGACTTTTTGGCTAATAGAAATCAGTTTCTTTTCCAGTCTATTTGCTTCAGTTGCTAAATGATCATGTTTGAAGGATTCACATGAATTATTGTGGTGATATGATGGTGGATGTTTGATCATTATATTATCATGATGTTTATTTAGCTTTCTCAGTTTATGATGTCAAGAAGATCTTGTGATTATAAACTTTCTTCCTTAGACTTTTGTAGACCTGATGTTTGCAACAATCCCTACACTCCTCTCACTCAAGTATTCCCTCTATTCATATTTACTCCCAAACTACTAGTAGAAGTTAGCCAAGACCTTAATTGTTGGTGCATGCTAGCCCTGTTGTATGAGTTAGAACATTATCATTTGAGTCCTTTTCCATTTGACCCGTTAAAACACTCTATTATTCACATATAACTTGATGGGTACTGGGCTTGCCTTCCATGCAATATGAAGGTGACTCCTAGTGCTAACAAGGATGAACACTTTCTCGTGTTTTTGTGAGCCATTTTGGTGGACCTTTTTAAGATGGTCCAAGTTGCTTGGATGATTGAGATGGTGTTGAGTTTTCATCAAGCCTCGGCTTTTCAATCATCTCGATCACATAATCCAAATGAACTTCATGTTTTGATGAAATGGCATGAACTTATTCATGAGGGGAAGATGATGCTTTAAAAGGAGATTCCAGAGATTGACCCAAGATAAGGATCCCCCCTTCAAGATGTGGAATCTCATCATCAAATTCATGATATGTCTTTACATGAGTGAATATGTCCAGATGATCAAGCCGCCTCTCAACAATTTTGTCTTTCTTGGAGGATTCAAGAAATATCACATCTCTGGAAAGGATGAATTTCTTGTTTGTCTCATCGTAAAGACAATACCCTTTGTGGTATTTGAGTACCCCAAGAAGATGCACTTTTGACTCCTTGCTTCAAGTTTGCTTCTTTTCTACTTAGGAATCAAGGCATAGTAGTTAGAACCTAAGACCCTGAGATGCCTCACCGAAGGAACGTGGCCATACCACATTTCATAAGGAGTCTTGTTTTTAAGAGCATGAGATGAAAACTTGTTTTTTTTTATATAAACTACACATGGAACTGCATCAACCCAAAACATCATTTTAACATTCTTGAAAAACATCATGGAACAAACCATTTTTAGGAGTGTCATGTTCATCCATTCATCCACATCGTTTTGTTGGGGATTGTATGAAATTGTGGTTTGATGTTTGATCCCATGTTGGAAAAGGTAGATTTCAAATTCATTAGATGTATATTCTCTTCCATTGTCAGTGTGAAGAGAGCCAATATGAGACTAATCTTCATTTTGAATCCATACATGAAAATTTTTAAATGTTTCAAAAGATTTTATATTTCAACAAGTACACCCAACACATCCTGGTGTAATCATCAATAAAAGACATACTATATGTATTTTCATCTGCATAAGGAACATGCATAGGGTCTCACAAATTAGAATGAATCAGTTCAAGTTTTCTACATGCTCTAGAAGTAGAATCATAGAATGATTGTTTTCTATGCTTTCCAAGGATACAAACATCACATTGTTTCAGTTTCTTATGAATAATAGGCATACCATAAACACTATTATTTCTTAATAAACAGAGACTATCATAATTGATATGGCCAAATATAGCATGCCACAAAAGACTAGTTGACATTATATCTTCACCATGATCATAGAAGTATGCATCATTTTATGTATGGGCAAATGTCCCATTCAGCTTCAACAATCTTCCCTCTTCCATTCTGGTCATAATAAGCATGTTATCAGAATCCTTTCATATTTCAACTTTGTCACAGATCATATAAACAAAGTGGCCTTGTCGTATGATGTGCACAAGGGACAACAAGCTCCTTTTCAACTCAGGAAGATATAACACATTATGCAGAAGAAAATCTGGGAATCCAAGCAACTTGAGTTTGATGGTGCCCATTTATGAGGGTTTGAGGCTAGACTTGTTTGCAAAATACACTATGACATCTACATTGTCATTGAAGTCTTTGAAGAGGTAGCTTTGGAATGTCGTGTGAGAGGTTGCACCTATGCCAAGAAGCCATGCATCTCTCCAAGGAGTACATGTAGTGATAAATAAAGCTTATATTACTCCTATATTGCAATGGGAAACAATGTAATGGGTAGATTTAGGTGGATTACCTTTTGCTAGTTTTGAAGGTTTACCTTTGTCCTCTTTCTTATTCTGTTTGTTCTTTGCTCTTATCCCATGGAACTCTTTAATCACCTGCTTCATGTGATCCATTCTTTTTCCAACAGGTTCAATGAAGATTGGATCTATCACCTTGGTTTTGTCTAACCCCCCTGCCTCTTAAACTCTTTCTTCCATGTCCACGTCCTCTTATGTTGCTTTCTCTCCTAGAGGAATCATATGGTTTGTTCTTGTCTTTTTGATCAAGGTAAACAACCTCACTAGCTGAAGGAGTTGATTTTTTCCAAAGGCTTTATCATGTTTTGCAACTTTCTTCACTGGCTTGTCAAATGTGATGGATTTCATTTGGCCACTTGCTTGCAGCAATTCAAGGTAGTAAGGGTAGAGGGCCTTAATAAATATTGTGAGAGGGATATCAATGTTCACTATAGTGGCTTCAATGTCATGCATTATGGCTTTGATTTATGAAGCTAAAGCCATAGGCTCATCATTCTTCAACTCTAGGTTGAAGAGCTTCAACTTTAGTTGTATGAGTTCTAGTTCATAATGTGTGTCATACAAGTCATTAAATCTCTTCAAGGTGCCATAAGAATAACTAATAGAAGCAATATGACGGATCACCTCCTCAGTTACTGTCACAGAGATTACATCATATGCCTTCTGGTCTTTGTCTTCCCATATTTCACGTTCTTTGTTTGAGGTCATAATGGGTGATCTACTACTCTTTGACTTTCATTATGAGGAAATAGATTCAAAGTCTGAGTCTGCTTCTTCTTCAGTGATTTTGCTTCTTTCAAGTACTATTGTTGCCACTATCAGGCGAGGAGTGAGCAGAAAACATAACTCCACAGGTGATTATTGCTTTTGCTTGAAGCTCAATAAATTTACAAAATGTGACCACTTGTGTTCTCCAACATATGACTCTTCCTATTACCTACGACTCTTCATATGTACATTATTGTTACAAAAACACAATCCCAAGGATTACGTGTCGAACATATTGTTTAATTCTATTACTTTGAACCTTAAAAAACAATCATCAATCTCTTCTTCTTCTTTTTAAATTACCAATTTATAAATGTATAGATGAATTTAAAATTGACTCTATAAATTTCTATTAAAAGTAAAATTGACGCTCTATTAATTCAAGTGAACATAAATTGAAGGGCGATAAAAATATCTGACTGTCATGGATTTTGTACATCAAATTTCAATAGTGGTCACAAATATATATTTGATGAAGTATAATGCTAACAACAACAATGGTTACAAATATATGTTTGATTAAGTATAAAATTGATGTCGATGTACCTCCACCCTAATGGAGTAGGAAAGACATGTGGTACTCACATTTGGAGGACATGTGGGAGAAAAAAATTAGGGGAGACATGCAAACATGACTTCCAGCTTATAGGTGGTTGTTCAATAGGACATGGTGAAGAATCCAACTTTGTACATGCATGAACGTCGTCGGACCTTGGTACTAACATAAGAAGTATTGATGTATTGGGTACAAATGGAGGGAGAAGGGATATCATAGGAGTTATTGGTTTTCATCCAAAGTGTCATGGTTTGTGATTTATTTATTTCATCTAGCATAGAGGAGAGGGATTCCATATCCCATCGCTTGAGAGGCCACTTTATACCAACTCCATCGCCCCGTGGTTAAGAAAACCATGGAGAATATTTGAGCTATTCCTTTGAGTTTGAATTTCACCATTGCTTCATGCAAGTTTGAGTCAAGAGGCCCCAAGGAAGAGAGTGAGAAGAGGGTGGCATCCCCTCTTAGAAGAAAGCTAGAGAGGGACCCCAAAAATCTCAATCCAAAAAGGGGAAGACCTCCACTCCTCCTCGCACATGCAAGCAAAGATCTAAAGTATTGCACTTTATAGATGGGGTTTCATCTAAACTCAAGTCCACTTCTCTGCAACAATTGGATGCCCTCAAAGATTGGCACATACCTACAACAATAGACCTATATTGGCACATACTACAACATGCCCAATTTTTGAACCTTAGTTTCAACATGTATTCTTTATTCATCTATTTAGGTTATAATTTTATCATCATTTTCACTGTTATTGTGTATTAAATATTTTTTACCATATTTGAGGAATGAATTTCATATGGTATTATTTAAGCAGAAAATGAGGTCATGCTATAGGTCAATAAAAGGGCCATAATAAAGGTTGTCCATTAGGTCGTAACATAGGTTATCAATAACTGCAACAATGGTGTTGCAAAAATGGTCGAAACCTATTTATTGATTTAAAAAATTCTTGCGAAATGAAAATATTTTGTAATAAACTATTATATTTCCATCATATGAGTTGTGTTTGTTGTCATGATAGCAATAACATTAGCGATAACAATAGTCCTCATGTATATCGGAAATAACTCACAAAATATGGTACAATTCCCAACTCATAGAAGAATGTGTCTATAAGTTTGTCTTGTATGTTCATATCTAAATAAATGTGAACTACCAATCTCATTTACTTATAAAAGGTGGTAGAAAGCAACATTAGAACCATCCCAATGATTGAGCCATTTTTGAAATAATTATTATGCTCTAAACTCCTATACTATACAAGAAAGATTGACCTAAACATGGTTCTTTAAAGGGTTGATATCATTGATAAACAATAGAGGAGAGCATGTCAATTGGGTTTAGCTCGAGTGGTTGGGAGGAATGTTATCTTGCCCACCCAAGTTCAATTCTCGCAAGTGACATGTTGAGCTCATAACAAGTATATTCTTGTAATGGCTTCAATCCCTATTGTTGACCGACCTTGTGCCCTAAAGATTCCAGGGTTTACCCTGGGTACCATCCTCAAAATGAAGGAAGTACTGAGGGGTTTTCCCCTAGCAGTGTAACCTATAAAAAAAGAAAACAGAGGAGACCAACACTATATAAAGGTTGAGGTCCATTACTTGCAAAAAATACCCATAAATTCAGATTTTTTTTCTAACTAATCATGTAACTTTCCAGCTACATGAATACACACCGATTTAACCATTCGACTACCATTATTTAAATGCAACTACAACATGTTGAAATAAACATGAATGCAACTAATTAAATTCATACAATAACATATAAAACCATCCTCATATACATAATTAATACACAACGAAATGACTATAAATGTAACATGAAACAAGATCAACACTTATCTTTTAAAACAATCGTGTAACCAGCTGCTTGGGATAGATGTTCCACCCAACCATAGACTTGTTGTTATAGATTTCAACAACAAGTCACCCTCGAGTTGGGGCTAGGAATCTACAAAAGAGGGTGTCTCTCATTGTTCACTCATAGCTCAGATAATCCCACAACCCACTGAAATTCTCCTACAACTATCCCAATTTCCACCAGCTCTCTTCCTCTTGACATGTTGAACCCAAGGAATACACCCCTTCACTGCTCTTAGTCCATCAAGCATCCCATTAATTTACTAGGGTCTCTCTCGCGTAGGTAACTGAGAATCTCACTATTGGGACTCAAGGGAACTCACTGTGAGAAAACTAAACAACAACTAGCTTGTTGTTGCAGTGCAACTCTCATAGGAGTTCACTCTTCAATCTTGACAACCTCATTCTTCTGCAATCCTGACAACTTGCTTCTTCAGTCCTTAGCTCCAAAAATGCTCCATAATTCACCCTCCAATGTTGCTCAAGCTTCAATGCTCTTCCTCCCTACTCTCTACTTGTTGTTCATGCAAAAACATGACTATCTATAGCTGCTCCCTTGGCCATATGGATTTTCTCTCTTTTGCTTGATTTCTTGACTTACACTTTTCCCTAAGATGAATGTACTTCAGCCCCATGCTCCCATTAACTATGGGATGTGACTCCCCACACCCACCCTCTTACATGCATTCAATTATTGGGTTCTTTTACACTCAAAGGAAAATTAAAAGGTTCACTCAAAACATTAAAATTCAAGGAAAAAGATTTGAGAATTAAACTCATAAATAAAACCCCTTTTTTAGACCCCTCCTCTCTTGTGGATTAATCATCCCCCATCTTTGCCTATGTCCGACCACAGTTGACATCACATTTTATTTATCAAAATTCAAAAATACAATTTGCATATACATCTCTTGGCCATGGCCACATTCATACATTATATCTACATTATGGATTAATTAAATTAGGGATTATAGCGGGGATGCTACATTCCCCCTCAACTACAATTGTGTGCCATCCTCGGTGCACAACACTATACCGATATACATATACAAATTTACATCACAATACCTAGAAAAATAAAATTATGCAATTTCACAACTCCAACAACAGTTCCAACCATAATCTTATGTTCCTCTTAACCCGCTAACCCAAGGAATGTACCCCCTTCACTACCCTCAGTCTATCAAGTTGTACCATTCTTTTATCAAGGCCCTTAGCATAGGTTGGCTAGGACTCTGAGATGAGGATCTATAACTTTAGCTACCCAAAATGAAGTCTTTCATTTTCAGCTTTTGTTTTCTTCAAAATTGACAAAAAATTACGAATACTCCTCCTACATGGTCTCCTCATGCTCCCACATAGTGTTTTTAGGACCGTAGTAGGTCTAGTGAACCTTTACTAGGCCGACTTCTTTGTTTTTGGACACTTTGACTTTTCGGTCCAGGATGCGTATTGGTTCCACTTGGAAATCCCCTTCATGCTCCACCTAGATCATAGTCCAATCAATTATGTGGTTAAGTCCATACACATATTTCTTTAATAATGACACATGAAATACATTATGCACCCTCATATATGCACACAATGCTTACTACAAGGAGAACACCTTTTAGCGAAGGTTTTTAGTGTTACAAAATTTCACAATTTTTTCAAAAAAACCTCTGCTACAACCTCCTCTAATGATCATGGAGGTTTTAGCGAAGGTTTTAGAGGATGTTCCATGTAACTAAAAAAAATTGGGTGGGCAGAGTTTGTAGCGGCGATTTTTTTTTTTTTTTTCTGTTGTTGTTCTTGTCAAAACACACTGGTGCATTACTATAATACAAATGCATCGGTGCGTTAGTATAATACAAACACCCTGACACATTAATATAATAAAAAACACCCCAATGCATTTATAACTATTGGGTACTGGTTCCGTCTTTTTCATCGTATGCAGAGAACATATACTCTTATAATTTCTACGCACCAGTTCCACCTTGTTTGCGTATGAAGCACCAATTTGTTTTAGGATTTGTACACCCTGGTGCGTTTAAGTTATAGTGAGCACCAGTGCAATTAAGTTATCCTGAGACCCTGTGCGTTTAATATAGCATTCACCCTGATGCTTGTGTAATTCATATGTACCGGTGTTTGTTTTACCATGTGCACTGAAGGGTAGATAAATTTTGAATATTCGAGGTGAGATGTCGATGCCATTATTTTTACCAAGCACTGGTGCATATATTATAGTAAAGGCACTAGTATGTAAATAATATTTAGAACCCCGATGCATATAATAAACTTAACACACCAATATGTAAATTTTTTTTAGTGCCATGGTGTATAGTTTAAACATGAAAACCGTACAATTTTGGAATGATAAATATTATTGTATGTTATATCCTTTACGAAACAATGTGTTTTCTCAATAGTTCATACCCATGCATTATTATAATTAACGTGCATCGATGCATATGACTCCTGAAAACACACCGCTTTCTATATTATGGCACACACCGTCTAGTGAGTCCAAAAGAATACAATGCACTAATATGTATACATTTTAATTCATTGTTTTTTAACAAATTTTCAATTAATCATTTCAAAATCAAATATTTTTTTTATAACAATATTGTTTTATATTTTTGTTATTGCATTTCGATATAACGATTGCATTAATGTGTTATCCAACCAATTACACCTCTGTTATTTGTAGCGATGTAAATCATCCACATAATAATTATACAAGAACACAACATTTTATAACAATCGACAATGCAATGAAATAAAAAAACTTGTTTTATTATATATGAATAAGAGACCCATTGTCATACAAAAAGGGACAATGTAAAGGTCCACAATAATAAAATTGCAACCAATTCAGAATTGTTACACTTATTAGTAACATGTCCTCATGCAATTGGGACAATATGTCGAGTACATTAAACAAAATCCATGATTTTTAGAGACAAATATTCCAAAACTTACAACTTACAGTAACATTCAATTATATTGATTGTCATTCATCAGTTGAATTGTTGTCATCCCTTGAGTTGCGTGCATGCCTCATTTCTTCATCATTTGTAGGTGATATCATACTTTGTTTTTTTAACTCAATGTTTTCTTTATCAACTTGTTTTTTCCATTCTGCACATTCATCTTCCATTTACAAACATAGAAATAAAATCTAATAAGTATATCTACATTTATATATAGTAGAATATACATGTTTGCGTAAATAAAAAAACATACCTTGGCACCAAGTCTTTCATAAACAATACCCATTTTTTTGAAGCCATTCTTCATGAATTCTCTCAAAATCTCCTATGTTGGCTGCATTCCATAGTTTGTTTCTTGCATGTTTAATATGACATGACAAAGCACAGTCGATATAATCAATATAAAGTTTTCTTGTTTTTTCATTAATTATAAAACAAGGGAAGTTAAACAACATAGCTACTTACAAATTGTTTAATTAAACTTTCATTCTTCAACATATAGTCACAACTAATCTAGATTGAATCATTATATCATTTTTCATATATCTCGATCCTTTGAGAGTGGAAAAAGTTAGAGGAATCAACTTGCAAGGCCATTTTAGTGGCAGGTCCCAATTTGGAAAATTGGGATCTAGAACCTTCTAGGGCCATTTTGAGGCATCAAAAGACATTTTTTGGGGTTAAAACTTTCCCAACATAGCTTGGACCCCGTGACTCAATTCTACACATTGACACCTTTCCAATGGTGCAAAAATCACAACAATTAGAGCTCGTATGCAAAAGTTATGCCTCCCACAAGTTGACCTAACATGTTAACCACCATGGTACAAGATGATGCCACGTCAACTCCCATTACTCATGCATATGGGGTTAGCCATGTATGTAATTTCAAGAAGATTATAGAAGGTCCAAAACCCTATAACAATTGAGGGTTGAGAAAGTCAAAAACCTGCTCTTAGATGACTATCAAGCTATGGTAAATATCATGCCACTATGAGGAGAAGGGGTTCCATTCCATGTTATTATATTTTGTTCCATAGCAGAGCATAACAACTAGGAGTGGGAAATTAGAGAGCATAACGAAGGGGGTTAATGTTCTGTAGCAACCTAATATGCCACATGTCTCAGGTAACTCCATGGAGAGTGCCTTCTCCTTTGTACTTGCATTATTTCCATGCCGAAGAAAAGAGAGTAGAGAAGCCTCACCTTCTAGCTGGGTTTTCTCCAATTAGAGTTTTCTAGAGAAAATAGCTGTGTCATTTTGTGGATGGTATGTGATTGTATTTCTGTGATTGTAATTTACTGTTCTCTATTTTCTGCATTTGATCTATTTCATGCATAAGCAGAAAATCAGTAACTAAATATTCTAGAATCTAAAGGAATTCAACTTTCATAGTGTAGATTTCAGTTTTATGTATTAGATATGTTGTGACGAACTATTCTAGTGGAATTTCCACGACAGTTTACATATCAACAACCCATACTTAACCCAATGTTTGTCAATTCATGGGTTGGCTCCTCTTTGTATATTAGCACCTACTAGAAGACATCCATGGACAAGTGTAAATTAATTATTTAAATATAAAGATCACAACAAACATGAAATCTTAAGAAAATCCAAAAACATAAATACTCACAAAGTTTGTGATCAACCCTTTTATTCCTCATCATCATGTCTCATGTGTTGAATGGATTCTATTTATTTTTCTTTTATGCAACAAAATAATTGAAAATAGTGTTTCACGCGATACTTAAATTTGATGTACATAAAAAAATAAACAAATGATTACATACCTCTGATGCACATTGTAGTTGGGATGGCTCATTTGCAACACAATTATGTTCATTTCTTTTACCATCTTCTTCTACACTTTTTTGGACATCCCTACCGATGTGTCTTAGTTTTCCCCTTGTTTGCCCATTGGAATTTTTAAAATATCCCTAGAAATTAAAAAAATAAATCTTTAGGAATCATCAAATATAAAAATTACTTATTTTTTTTAAAATAAGATCTTGGTGCATATAGTAACTTAAGTCACACCGGGGTGTCAAACATATTTATACGCACCAATGCATCAACCATACATATACACATCGATACAATATAACAATGTTGTTGCGAAATTGAAAACGTTTTACAAATTTGTGTATTCAACCAGTGCTTTATGAATTAAGAAAAACACAACTTCCTAAGTACTATTTATTACGCACCGTCAAGCTGTGAACAAATTCAAGACATGATGATTTCCATATTAAAACAATAATTTTTCCATTTTAAACTCAACGATTTGCTTTGTAAACAATGTGCCTAGGTGCGTATCTAGGTTAAATGCACACCACTAACCGTGAAAATGATTTTTTAATATTATTTCTAATTTAAATTAAGTTGTGCTATTTACAAACAAATACACATTGATGTTGTTACTAGGTACAAAGTGCACCGACCACTACAAAGGGGTTTAAAAAAAAACCAACAGTGATAGGACGGTTTGGAATCTAATGCAATGAATGGTTTCATTGCAATGGATAGGAAACATCCATATATAAATAAACAAACCCTATAAAAAAAATTTGCTTAAAAAAAAATTCTTCTTGTGAAATATAGAAAGAGAAAGAAAAAAAACGGTGAGGAAAATAGGGCTTCCAATACTGAAGGTAACCATGCAACTCTTTTGGTCGGAGAGCGATGGAGAGTGAAGCAGGTTAGAGTTACAGGGTCATGATTAATGGTTTTTAGAGATAAGGTCTTTTCTTAAACGAACGAAAATGGCGGCCCAGGGCTAGGATTGTCAGGAAAGCCAGAATCATTAGGTCAGCCCAAGGACAAAGGACAGAGGGAGAAATCGACATTCAAGGATGCAGTGCTAGGTAAAGCGTAACAATGATAAGAGGATACTGAAATGGGGGTTGTAGGCAAGGACGACAAGGACAATACTGCGGGGCAAAAAAGTCATGGATCTGACAAAACAAAGGTGAATGGATGCCATGAACGCACAATGGAAAATCAAAGGTATGATGTGACTTCATCTAGTATTGGTAACTACATACAACACATGAAGTATCACACTTTAATTGGAAAATTCATGGGTATATGGCCATTAGAAAAATCCCTCAGTGGGTGGGGGAGCTCCAGATGGAAGATAAAAGGGAAAGTAGATCTAAAACTCGGATCCAAAGGTTTCTTTATAACAATATTTACTAATCCTGCAGACATAAACAAGGTGTTTGATGAAGGGCCTTATTTTTTCAATTCCATTGGTCTTCATCTTCGCTACTAGACAAAAAAATTCTCCCTAGAGAAGCAATACTTCACGACAACCCTGATTTGGATAAGGCTATACTCATTACCTCAAGAATTCTAGGAAATAGAGATATCGGAAGGCATAGGAAACACCCTAGGATCATTCATTAAAATATCTGAGATCACAAAGTCTGCCAAATACACCTTATATGCCAGGATCTATGTTTATATGAATGTAGCAAGAGCTCTCTTGGAAGTAGTGATAGTATCATGTCAGGAAAATGAATGGAGCCAGTCGATGGACTATGAACACATCCCCTTTAGATGCAAGAAATACCATGTCCATGGTCACTTATCTTGAGATTGTCTGACGAATATAAAAAAAATGATGCTAAGCAGCAAGAAGGAACAAATGAGGAAGGTTTCACTAAAATCAAAGGAAAACAGAGGGGGGCATGAAGACAGGGAAACCATATAACCAAGGAAGCAGGCACAGACATAAATAAATTCAAAGACCCAGAGGAAATAAACCTAGATAACGAAGATAAAATCCAGGAAGAATCGAAGAAACATGAGGTTAATAGATCAGATTCCCCAATGGAGCTAGATCCAAAAGAAAAATTAGGAGAAACAAAAGAAACACTAGATCCTCAAGGAAAATTAATGGAGCCAAAAGAAAGAGAACATGAAATGAAATATCAAGAGGACTAGATCACAAAAAATCAAGATGAAGGAGATTATGAGATAGAAATGGAAAAGGATGAAAGATAGTCAAAAAATCGAAAGAAAGACTGTGGAGAACATGAAGCAATGGTAAGAAATAACGAGCAGACGTTGAAAATCCAGGAGGAATCACATAACAATAGTGGGAAGGAAATGGGCCTGGGGATTTTATCAAGTACATTGGGTGGATTCGGGGTCAAAACCAATCCCCTAGATATCCTAAAGAAAACACCCAACGAAGAAAAAAAGAGGGGCAGAAAACCATGCAGTCAGATGATTGAAGAAACAGGAGCATACCTGGTTGATTCGGGCCATAGTAGGCCTCTTGAAAAGGTACTTTAAAACTGAACATAAGTGATATCATGAAGCTAATATCATGGAATGTGTGTGGTTTGAATGCTCCATCAATTATAGAATGCTCAAAAAAAGGATAAATCAAGAAAAGGCAGAGATAACAATGATCCAGGAAACAAAGTGTGATAAATAAATCATAGTAAAGATAACAAAGAAAGTATGGAAAGAGTGTGAGATAAAAGCGATAGAATCATAATGAGCATCTGGAGGCTTAGCGATCCTACGGGATCCAAAGAAATGGAAATTGGACCTGTTCGTCACCTTCTCAAGGATCCTCATGATGAGCTATGTGGGGATATGATCTCAAACACATGGCTTCATCTCGAATGCCTATGGTCCATAGACTCCCTATCTTAAGAGAATTTTTCTTGACTCCCTAAACCATCTCGGGGCCACCCTTTGGTGCCACTCCTAAGTTGTTGGGGGAGATTTCAGTATGATCATCGCTCTCTGGGAGAAAAAGGGTGGAGTCAAGCATCTATAGGGTTAGAGTGAAGCCTTCCAAGATTGGGTCAAGAGCAATAGACTAATCGATATTCATACCAATAATGGCCCATTCACCTGGAGCAATAGGAGAAGGGATACAAAAAACATCTATGTTCATCTAGACAGATTTTTGACATCGTAAGCCTTATTTCAAGGTCAACAAGCAATATCAATGGAAGTCCTCCCATTCTATGGCTTGGATCACTAGCCGATATGCCTTACTTAGAAGGAAAATTTATCTCCCCATGTAAAACCCTTCCTCTTCGAAAAGTTTTGGATGGATCATCAGGATTTTTTGCAGAATACTGAAACCTGGTGGGCCGAGAACCCAAATTTGCATGGCACCAAAATGTACCAATTTCAACAGAAGCTAAAACACATCAAAGTCAAAATCAATAAATGGAACAAGGAAGTCTTCATAAACATCTTTGAGGAAAAAAAGAGGCCAGGGAATGGGATGATGACAATTCAAATGACAAAAACAACATGGGACCGAAGAGAGGAGACCAAAGAAAGAGTGGAACAACTCAGACTAGAGTTAGATAAGCGAGAAAACCAAGAGGATAATTTTTGGCATAAAAAATCCGGAGTTAGGTGATTGCAAGAAGGAGATAGGAATACAAAGTTCTTCCATAACTCCTTGTTGCAAAGATGAAATCAAAATCGAAACACAAATATTACCAAACCTTATGGAGAGAGAGTTGAGTCCACAAAAGACATAGAATGGGAATTGGTAAATATTTTTAAACTCCTATTTATAGAACTGGAAGGGAATAGGGAGGAAGCCATCCAAAATATCACAATAGACATCCCAAAGCTAGTTACCATAGAGCAAAACAAATTTTTAATGGGGAAAGCTTCAATGGAGGAAGTGGAAAGGATGGTTATGGAAATGAAATCAAGCAAGGCCCCTGGTCCAGACAGATTCTCTACTGACTTTTTCCAAAAATGTTGGAAAATAATCGAGAAAGACATTTGGGAAGTGGTAGAAGAATTAAGATAATTTGGATCTATTCTCAAAGCCTTCAATGCCACCTTCATCATCTTAATCCCAAAGGAAAAAGAGGCAAATACAAGAGAGAAGTTTAGAATGATAGCGTTGTGCAATGTCATATATAAGATAGTTTCCAAACTCATTGTAAACAGACTCAAAATCTTACTGAAAAACATCATATCCAAGGAGCAGGGGGGTTTTGTAGAAGGAAGACAAATCCTCGTTGGGATAATAGTTGCGCACGAAATGATACATTCCATGCAAAAAAAAAAAAACAAGGATGCTCATCAAAGTAGATATGTCAAAGGAATATGACCGCATAAGTTGGAAATTCCTGCAAAAAAATGCTAGAGGCTTTTGGCTTTGCAGAGGAATGGGTTCGCTAGATTTATGGGATAATATCCTTAGTCTTATTTTCAATCCTAGTTAATGGGTCTCCTTCATAAACTTCTGACGAGAGGAATCAGACAAGGGGACCCTCTCTCCCCTTATCTCTATATCATCCTAGCGGAAGGGCTGGGTAGATTGCTTCAAAAGGTGGTGAACAAAAATAAAATCCAAGGAATAAAACTACAAGAGGAGGTTGTCCCAGTGACCCACCTCCAGTTTCTTGACGACAACCTTCTCATGGGTGCACCCACTATTAAGGAAGCCACAACTATCAAGAGCGTGCTGGACATATACAAAGAGGCTTCATGTATAGTTATAAACCTTTCTAAATTTCAATTTTTTTTCTTTAACACTCCAGTTATTTTCCAAAGAAGCATAGCTTTGATTCTTGGGTTCCAAAGAGCCTACCTTCCATCCAAATATCTGGGAGCCCCAATAATTGATAAAGCTATCAGGAATACATCCTGGCAAGAGCTATTGGAAAAACTTGAAGTAAAGTTAAAAAAAGCCATAGGTTCCTAACCCTTCCAGGGATAATCCTTCTCATCAAATCTGTCCTCGGCTCAATGCCCTTGTATCTTTTTTCAATCCTGGCCATACCTAAAGGAATCTTGAAAAAAATTAGCAACCTTCAGAGAACCTTTCTTTTGGGGGTGCTACCAAAGAAAAAAAATGGTCCCTAATTGATTGGGAAAAGATATGTCGGCCAAAGTCCCACGATAGAGTTGGTATTAGAGACCCCTGTTATAGCAAGTTTTGCCTTACCCCATGCAACTTGCTTAGAGGGCCTTTCCATTTCCCTGTGCAAACTTGAAGTCCCTTGTTGCACCTTCCAGAGCCAAAAAATCATATTTGTCCATATATACGTGCCGTACAAGTTAGACAACATGCGTATACGTAGGTTGCACCACTACAACCCACGTACATCGAGTTTGGTGCTCAAAATTAAAAAAATTATGTCGTTTTTCCATGTCACATCACGAGATCCATGATCCTTGACCTTCCATATACTGGAAACACTTTGACTCGGCCCTTAAGTTCCATTTGAAGGCTATAAATTGGGCCATATCCAAACCATGGAAGATGAGAGAATTCAACTTTGGAGAGCAATGATACTATGGAGAAATTTCACTTCACATTGAGTCTGCATCCCTTTATCCTTGAAAGTCTGAACACGTTATTCAACCCCCAATCTCTTCCTTCTTTGATGGAGAACTTCAATGTCTCCTTTATATGAGCTTGCCTTTGGTGGAGGATTGAAGTGGTGGAGGCCCAACCGGGGGACTTAGTTTATCGGTTTCGATGTGTGTCAACACGAAATTTTGTCACTTATACACTTATGTTGATCATTTTTAATATAAATACTCTTTTCTTGTCCAATTGATATCTTGCAAATATTTGAATTATTATTCCATGGGCGTATTTGTCATGGATGTTAATGGATTATGCTATTTTATATGATAACATTATATATTATCACAATATGCTTGCGTATATTGGTTGTTGAGGACAAGTTGCAGGTATAAATCTTTGATTTACGTGCTCAATAGTGGTCTTCATCGAATGTCCGAATGAGGTAGGCTCTTGATCTTGTCCTGTTAGCATTTAATTTATATAACATACTTGGGATTAGAGTTGATTTCTCTGTGTAATTTTGGCTATTGTGGTTTACCCCATGTTGTAGAGTGATTTTCCTCGTAATAGAATTAACGACCACACTAGGGATTGATCTTCTGTTTTGGGGTTTTTAGTGTTTTTCTCCTTGAATTGCTTTCTGTTAGCCTGAGTTTCTTTGTCACCTGATTACTTGACAACCTATTTTTACTTTTCATTTGAGTTTTATTGGCTTAATCCTTGCCCTAGCAGTGTTTCATTACATATACGCAGGTTTTCCCTTGAGAGACACGTACATACGCGAGTTGTCCTTCTATAGGGTGTGTACATATGGGAGTTTTCCTCAAACAGTCACGTACATCAACTTTTTAGGCTTCCTGGCTGATTTTGGTGTTTGCTGGGTGTGTTTTGATGGTTGCTGAGTCTTCTTGGGTCTCTGTCCTAACGGTTGAGTGCTTGCAGAGCGATAGGAAACCTTCTTTTTGTTGAATTTTCGGGCGATATTCTTTCTTATCATCTTTTTCATTGGCTGTCCTTGCATCTTGGTCCGAGTGTTTGCTTCTTGGTATCCTGCTTAACTTGTCTCTTTTTGCTTGTAGTAGGGTATGTATATCAAGCTGCTAATTCATTCCTTGCATTTTCGTTTCTTTATATCGAAAATTAAAAAACAATTACTCATTTTGCATAATGGAATTTTTTTTTGGGTTATTTAGTATTGATCTTGGCATATGTGGAAAGATTGCATCTTATTGAAATTGTAGAATTGCATTGAAAGCTGCATTTGAAAAGCTTACCATATTTTGAGAATTTAAGATTAGGACTTAGCATTATGCTTATATTCATTTCTTTGATATGATGAGTCATAATATCATCAGTTTCACGACCACATCTCTTGAGTAAACAAAATCCATTAAATGTAATGCTGATTAACTAAAATTGATTAGAAACAATTTTATTTTTCAGAGTACACAAACAATCATATGATATAGGGCCTTGGAATAGGATTTTGTGAGTAAACTTCTCCAAGGCTATTAAACTAAATATATATGTCATACCAGGGAGTAGTGAAATCCATTGTGTGATTAGTGACGTGAGGACGCTCCACTCACAACGGAGTTAAGCACAAGGTCATGCGAAGTTGGTTGTAGAGATATCCCTCTTTTTTTTTTTTTTTTAAGTAAGAAGTATTGTATATTAAAGACCTTCCAAAACCACAGTGGAGTTTCAGACTACACCAATAGTCATACTGTAATTACTGGACTGCCCCAACAGAGGGGAAACCAGTCCATCCAACATAGGAGTTAAGCATAGTAGTGCTATAACTAAGAAAGAAAAGTTTTAGATAAACTAGTCCTCCATTGAAACTGACAGAAACTATCATGACTGCAAATAAAACTATAAGCCTAAACACCAGGCAGATAGCCCGACCATGTGGCTTGGAGGTCCCCCAGCCAAGGTTCCTCCTCAACATACGTTACCTCATTCGCCCAAAGCACCTCGCCTGTCACCTTGTCCATAACTCCATCGGCATCTGTCGTCGTATCCTGCAGCTGTCGACTAGCCGAGTCTACCTCCGTTGTCATGCACCCGGTTGGCTCCTGCTCCTTCTCTACTGAGCACTATTCCTTGGCGTCTCCTCCATCGGCTGCTGTTCGAGGCACCTCCTCTGAAGTCGCTCCAACCAGGTATGAGGGGAAGGCCTCGCGCATGGAGGCAAGGAGTAGAGATATCCCTCTTATACCTTCTTAGCGTTAGAGATATTTCTGAGTATCTATTCATATTTTGGAGTCTTTCTAGTACCTTTACCTCCGTGAGAGGTGGTGCTTTCAAGATTTCAGGATTTGTTACCCTGTCTATATGGTGGACCTGACTTACGACTGTTCGCCAACGCATTGGTTATATCGAGGTGGATTTATTTGCTTGACATAGATAACCACACAGGTTACTTGTAGGGGTTATTATGCAGGTACCCTGAGTTAGATAAGGGCCAGACAACACACAACCTTTATGGAGGATTACCTCTCTAGGGGGATCTGACCGACTAGACTGTTAAGCCCACGAGGGCCCTTATAAATCATTATGATAGCTCCAATATTTTGAAGGGAGTCTCAGGCCCCTCTTGGGTGAGGCATACCTACTCTAGTGAGGGAAGCCCCTTTTCAACTACTATATCTTGTTTGTGTGCATTTGACCTTTTGTTTATTTGGTGTGCTCTCTGATTGTTAGTTGGCCCTAGGATTTTGTTTTTATATCTCAAGTCTTGAGTTATCGTGGAGCCAGACCAACTTCCTTGCAGATCTTGTCGTTTATTGAAGTTACCACTGCATCTTGAGTCTTTGCCTTCTAAAAGGCGTAAAGTTACTAAATGTGGTACACATACGTCCACCTACCAGACTTGTGATTATACAATTATGAGTATTGAGTTAAGTTAGAATGACACTGGGAGTCCCTCAACTCCTATACCTACTGTAGTTAATGGGTTTCCTTCAATTCCTTCAGTCGTGATGGTTTTAGTACCAGAGGTTCCCATCATTACTCCTATCCGGCCTGTGGTTGCTACTCAACCCATAGTAACGAACCCTTTCGGGTCTCTTTTTGGTACGCCTGGATACAATTCTTAGTCCATACCTTCGGTTTGTAACTCTTTCTCTTTTGGTATGTTGAATATGACATCAAAACTTTCATCCTCCATTCCAACGACTAATGCAAATCCTAGTATTAGACCTGGGGGCATGGCCCCTTCGTACACTCCTCTCTCATTTGGTGGAAGTAAAATTCCCTAAATGAATCCTACGGTTGGGGGTCAACCTCCTTTTTCTTTCAAGTCTAATCCTAGTTTTAATTCTCCTGGATGGAGTACTCAATCGGGCGGACAAGCCACTTCCTATGTTCCATCCTTTCCCCCTTCCTCCTCCACGTCGATTCCGACTAACACATTTGTTACGACAAATGCACCTCTATTCTACGGAGTTCCATCCGGAGGAGGTCAGTCTCATACTATGGGAAACCCCCAACCTGGAGCCACTCCAATTGGGGGCAATGTTTATAACCCTCATTATACTATCCCTACAAGTATGGTGCCCATACAACCTCTTATGAATTAGTTTGGAGGAGGATATTACCAGACCAGACAGGTCCATAGTGTATACCAGAACCTTGGATGGGCTGCAATCCCTCAACAACAATCTTTCCTAGGAGCATGGGCTCAGATGTCACAACCTCGACTCCCTTTTCTGGCCACACTTAATTTTCCATATTTGTCGGGATTAATGAATGACCCGATGCATCACGATCCGTCATGCCCCCTCGTCCCCACCAAGCTTCCTTCAGACATTTCGAAATTCGAGGGAAAGAATAGCGAGGATCCATGTGATCATGTTACTACTTTTCATCTTTGGTGCTCATCCAATTCTCTTAATGAAGATTCTATTTTTTTGAGACTGTTTCAACGCACCCTCATAGGTGTTGTAGCATAATGGTACATTCAGCTACCAGGGGGAACATACCTAAATTTTAATCAGATGGTTTTAGTCTTTCTCAATCGCTTCCAGTTGTCAGTTCGTTACGATGTTGGCATAGAACTTATGTCAGCCCTCCAACAAGATAAGGCCACACATATCTCGGATCATATCCAAGAGTGGCATAGACGGAAGAGGTTGATCAAAGCCTATATTCCTCCAATTTTTTGTTGGAGTGGTTCCTTAAATCCCTATTGCCTTATATTTCGAAGGATGTTTCTACATCCGGGGTAACATATGAGGAAGAAGCTATTTTCAAAGCCCAACAATTGGACCTCATATATGCTCAGTCTGGGATGTTGTATGAAATTATTCTTGATGCACCGAGGTCAAATTATGACCCTAGACAAAACCACGGGCCTCATGCTAATGGAATTATAGGATTTGCAAATGCTAAGTCTACAGACTTGGTGACAAACGAGTTGAAGGAGTTGTCTCTAAGCCAGTTTGTAGTAGGACAAGATTCATCTTCGTCCTCCACTCCCACTCAGTTGACGGATGTGCATTATGTCCAATCGTTGACCAACCCAAACAATAATAAAAAACTAGGAGGGAATAGAAAGAAAGGACGAGGTAATAATCATAAGAGTGGGAGAAATAATAACAAAGACAAGGACACCACTAACAATGATAGATCGAATAATAATGTTGGTGAGGGCAAGAAAGAAAAGTGAAAGGTGAAGTTTCCTTGTAAACTTTGTAAAGATGATCACCTTACCCACCTATGCCTCAAACTTGAGGAATCCTCGAGGCTCTTATCTCAACCGCCCACTATGTTGACCAATCCATTTTCGCATAATCAACACATGGCTTCGAGGTTTTCCAATACCAGAAATACGACGAGCGAGAATCAAAACCCCTTGACACATGAAGGTGACTGTCTATGCGTTAATATGGTCAAGTCTCAGATTAATGTAGCCACTCGATCTCATGATTACGGTTCTTCACAGTCTGTTCTAGGTCCCGAGTCTCCCCCTCCTTTGGAAACACCCTTGTAGATCGAAAATCCAGAGCCTCCGCCTCATATTCCAAAAGGAGTACTAAAATGCTCTACTCACAATCCTAATGCCAAAGCTTCCTAGAACTATTCGATTGTCGAAGATCTGGGTCAAACCCCTGGTGCGATGTCAGCTTTGGAGGTGATCCAGACGTGTCCTTCACAAAGGAACACCTTGTTATCTGTGTTAGGAGCTCTAGACCCATGTGGCTCAAAGGTTATTAAGTTTGATGTCATAGATGTTAAGCCTCACTTTCCTTACCACGTGGCCTTTCAAATCCATGTGCATTACACAAAATATACCATCAAACACATTGTTATTGATGAAGGTGTTGCAACGTGCGTGATGTCCCTAACCTATTGGAAAGCCATTGGTTCTCCGACTCTCTCTCAATCTATGACTATGTTGACCATCTCATTCATTTCAACCCCACATAATTCTTTCCGCTTTTCCGGTCTTGTTAGGTGGAAAGACAGTGGAGGTTGATGTCAAGGTGGTTGATGCACCCCTTGACTATAATTTACTACTAGGGTGTACTTGGACTTATGCCATGACCACGATCGTGTCGTCTGTTTTTCGCACTTTATGTTTTCCACACGAAGGGAAAATAATGACGATTGATCAACTGTCCTTTGCGCATGCTAGTCCTAATGCATCAGTTGGACCTTCAATCCTAGTGATCGACAATTCTCAACGACAATTGAGGATATTGGTGTCGGAATGTATTCCTCTCTCATGGGTACCTTTGATTTCATGGCATCAATTCATCACATTTATACCATTTCCAGTGAGTCTTCATCGTCAATGAGGTCCGTTCCTTTCCATACTTCATATTTCAACACCCTTGGACCCTACCTTCCCTGACTTTGCCAGGAAAAGGCCAATCACACATTGGAATGACAATACCACTGTCAGCAACAGAGGTTGTGTATCAAGTTGATCTTAACACTATTGCTGACCCAGATCCTGTCTCCTTGCAGACGGACGAGGAGGATCCTATTCTCGATCCCGTATGGGCCACCCAATCATCTTGTTCACATGATTGCCTCAATGATACTTTAACTTCATATGAAGCCATCATATAGGCCATGAATGGTCCCGATAGAACATGGGACGATATGAATAATCGCTCTTACTTCCTCCTAGAATTTGTTAGCATCGAATAGGACGAATTCAGATCTACCTTGAGTGAGATGGTCGGTCACGCCGTCGTTCCACTATATATGCATGGTGTTTATACGGAAGGAAACATGGCGAATATTTATCCTACCGCCACGAACGACATCTCTCGAATTCCTGGCAAAATTTCAAATGTATAAATCGATGTTGATTGTTCTCCTGAAGAAATTCAGATCTACACCGATCTCATCAAGGAATTTCATGACGTATTTACTTGGTCATATGAAGAGATGCCAAGGATTGACGCTAGCATTGTCGAACATGAGATCAAGACTGATCCAGATTCTAGACCTGTTTGACAACATCTTAGAGTTGTTAATCCTAGGAAGGCTCCTGCTATTAAGGTAGAGGTAGAGAAGCTACTCAATGTTGGTTTCATCTATTTGGTTCCTTTGACCGAATGGGTGTCCAACCCCATTCCCGTGAATAAGAAACAAGGAACCATTCATGGATGTATGGATTTTCGAGACCTAGACAAGGCTTGTCCTAAAGATAACTTCTCGACTCCTTCCATTGACCAGATTCTCGATGAGTGTGTGGGAAGCAAAGTTTTTTATTTTATGGACGGATTTTCAGGATATAATCAAATTCAAATCAAACCCAAGGATCAACACAAGATGACGTTTATTTGTCCTTGGGGTACTTTTTCATACTGGAAAATACCTTTCGGCCTTAAAAACGTAGGAGCAACCTTCCAACATGCCATAACCTTTGCTTTTCACGATCTCAAACACATTGTCAAAGCTTACCTTGATGATCTTGTTGCTCACTCTCGTAAGAGAGTAGATCATTCCACTGACCTTCGACTAGTATTTGAGAGATGTTGTTATTATTGCATCCATTTAAACCCTCACAAGTGCATAATTTTGCGTTAGGTTTGGCTGTCTCTTAGGATTCTTAGTCTCTAATAATGGGATCATGGTGGATTTTATGAAGGTTGAGGAAATACTTTGATTGCCTCCCCCGCACAATATTCGACAACTTCAGAGTTTATAGGGGAAGGCTAACTTCTTGCATCGGTTCATAGTGAACTATGCCAATTTAACTAAGGGTTTCATGCATCTTTTGAAGAAGGATACTCCATTTATATGCGATGAGCGAGCCCAAGAATCCTTCGATTCTCTTAAGAAAGCCTTGGTATCGATGCCTCCGCTGAAGCCTCCTGACTACAGTAGAGATTATTTTCTTTATATCACCGCATCCAAAGGGATAGTTGGTATGGTTATTGTTCAAGAGGACGATGAGCTCCATGAGCACATTGTCTACTATCTTAGTCGAAACTTAGTCGGTCCTGAACTTAAGTACTCTCACGTCGAGAAGCTAGCCTTAGTTGCCGTACATGCAGTATAAAGATTATGACATTATATATTGCTTTGCAAAACTACCATAGTTGCAGATATCAATCCATTTAAATGCGTCCTTACCAGCCGTATCATAGGGCGAAAATACAATAAGTGGATTGTTATTTTGCAAGAATTTGATATCGATTTTGCTTCAGTGAAGTCTAAGAAATTGCTAGTTTTTGTCGAGTTGGTATCATACTTCCTTTGACTAGATGAGGACGTTATTCATGATGATTCATTTGCGGATGAACATATCTTTCTTATCTCATCTTCGAACCCCTGGTATGGAGACATTTTAATCTATCTTCAAACCTTAAAGCTATCCCAACATCTGTTGAGAGACGATCGACGACGTATACAACATCAAGCTAAAAACTAACTTATTATCGATGGCACTTTGTATCGTCAAGGCGTAAATAATATTTTGGGTCATTGCTTGAATCACGAGGAAGTTGAGTCGGTTCTCAATGATTGTCACAGTGGGGCTTGTGGTGGTAATCTATATGGGCTTGCAACAACCCAAAAAATATTGCGAGCTGGTTATTTTTAGTAGTCAATTTTTAAAGATTGTGTTGAAGCAATCAAGAAGTGTGACCCTTTCCAGGTGTTCTCTCGGAAAATGCGCTTGCATCCAACCCCTCTTTACCTAGTCATCATCGTCGGTCCTTTCACCAAGTGGGGGGTAGATTTTATGAACTGTAACCCATCTTCTGCTGGGGGGCATCAACATATTATCATGGCCATAGATTAGTTCACTAAGTGGGAAGAGGCCATGCCTACCATTAAATCCAATGGTAAGATGGCAATATTCTTCGTATTCAACCAAATTTTAGCCCAGTTCAAAATCCCAAAGGAGATTGTCACTGATCATGGAAATCAATTTCATAATGAAATGACGAAGGAGTTAGAATCAAAATTGGGGTTTAATCACAGTCATTCTTCCCCTTATTATCCCGAGGAAAATGGAGAAGTAGAGGTAGTGAATAAATCTCTCAAGACCATTTTGCAAAAAACTGTCAGCCATAGTAAATCTGATTGACATCTAATGCTTTACCCTATGCTTTGGGCATATTGAACCTTAGTTAAGACTTCCATTGGTTTTTCTCCTTTTCAATTAGTACATGGTGTGGAGTCGATTCTCCCGGTTGAATGCGAAATCCCTTCCCTCAAGCTGGAAATTGAGCTCCTACCTGACACATCTGATCTTGAGGAACACCTCGTGCACCTATAGTGTCTAGATGAGAAGCATCGAGACACCTCTATGACTATCAAAGCAAATAAAAAATGTGTTAAGGGTCAATATGATAGGTCTATCTGTTCTTAATAATATGTTGAGGGTGACTTGGTCCTCCTGTATGACCAAGCCAAATAACCGTTGGGGGTAGGCAAGTTCAACCCAATGTGGCATGGTCCTTATATTATGCAACATGTTTTAGGGAAAGGAGCCTATGAATCGGAGGATTATGAAGGGAATATGCTGGATGAGCCCATCAATGGGCTCTACCTTAAAATATATTACGCTTGAGCCCTCAAGCTTGGGTGTGACTCTTTGTATACTAGTGTAGCCTAGTGTATACACACCTTTTCCTTTATGTCATCAGCTTGCTTATCAAGTTTTCCCTTGGTTGGAAGATGTCAAGAGAGTCTTCAGTTTACTTAGGATTCACAGACGGTGCTAGTCGTCATACATAGAACATGTCTTCTGCCGCTTGGGTCATTTACTCCCCCGAGGGTCAACTGGTATTTTCAGGTGGTGTTTGTCTGGAGCCATCAACGAATAATGTGGCTGAGTATAACGTCGTTATAGAACTATTACGCGATGCCATTTCACATGGTGTTTGGTCTTTAGAGGTTCGCCTAGACTCCCAATTAGTAGTATGTCTATTAAACGACAATTAACATGTGCGAGACCCTACTCTACTTTGACGATTCCTACAGGTACAATTTTTGGAACGATACTATGATTTTATTACTTACAATCACATACCTAGAAGTTCTAATCATGTATCCGATGCATATGCTAATTATGTTTTAGATTGGCATTTCTCACATAACTAAAGTAAATAAAACACATTCATCTATGTACACATTGTAAAATATATAAGTAAAACCGAGGATCAATGTTTTTTATATTTCATCTCTTCAAAAAATATGGTGTCATAGTACAAAATGGGGTTCACACCCTCAAAATACATATATGGCCGATAGATATAATGACCATGGAATCTACGCTTGAGGCGCCAGATGTGTATCATGATAGCACACTACGACGTTTACGAGGTGATGGAAGAGTCACACCCACACACGTGGCACACCCAACACCTGTCGCTGCATAGCCTCTGGTAGATCCTCCACCCGAACCATAGTAATCTTGTGTGTCAATCGAGACAAGTTCCCTTGCACAATTTGTAGCACTCTCTCCACATCTCCTCCCACATGCTCATCTCCCTGGTACCTTCGTCGATGTCATGGGAATCCATCTGGTCATCATGGACCCACATCTGCATAATGAATTAATTGTTAATACTTGATACCATACAAAAATATTTGCATTTTTATTCTTTTTGGAAAAACACAAAAAAATGAAATATATAAAAAAAAATTATACCTTTATCACCGTAGGCGGAGCCTAGTGGAAAAGGCATATCTGGATCTCCTTTGTAGTCGATCCCAACATAAGGGTAGTCGTCTATGGCTATCACATGTCGACGCCACCAGAATAAGAAATCATCATTATAGGGGTTGGCACCCTACCACCTCCTAACCACCTCATCATGTCGGTCCACTGTGAGATGGATAGATTGTGCAGTCCATGTGGAATTATCTCTAGTCTAGGGCTCAAGCCTGGAACCTGCTCAAAGAAAAAACTACACAAGATGGATGCAAACCCAAATTTTCTATTCATCCCTTGTTTGCAATCTACCAGCTAGCTCTTCATGTTAGCCGGCAGTCAGGTACACCAATCATAAACCATGGGTCATAAACACTCCACTGCGTAAAACATGAGTGGCCTTGATTCCTGGCGCAATGAGGCCAACTGTTTCATGATTAATCCGTAAGTGCGGACACAAACCGATCTCCCTAGATCCACCTGGATCTAGAACAAAGCAGGACAAAATAATACTCTTTCCCTAAATTTATACTATTGAATGAACTAGGAGGCAAGGATCATGTACATACCTTATGAACACTTCCTTGGGTCTCTGTTGTACCAATTTCGCTCCAATGCTCTTGCACCGTCAAGATCACAACAGTACAAACCAATCGAAGTGAAGATAATTCAATATATTCAACAACTAATCTATACATATGATCAAGGAGTTATGTAATAAAGTGACATTGGCTTTATGGGAAAGAGACATATTACTGTATTAAATTGATAGAAAGTAAGACTTACAACCTGAGCCTTGATGTTGTAGATCTCCTTTCGATGGCTCCTAGCTCTGACACACACACTTGCTCATGCATGAAGAAGATCAACCACTTTTGATAACCTTGCTGGTGTCTCTAACTACTGTAGCATTAGTCCTTCATACAATCTTGCACTAATTCTCCAATCAATCTCTTGCTAGTTTGCTTCTAACCTTTTCCATGAGCATTCCCCTCAATTTATAAGAGAGAATAGATTAGTTACTTGGATAGGAATGATCCCAAGATATCAGGAAAACAAGTACTTAGATAACCATTCGAATGCCAACTCACCCTTCTAGAAGATTCCATTCTAGAAGGTTCGAGAATTCATCTTTTTCCTTCCTTTAGAAGATGTCCGCATCCTGATAGTTAGGTACAGTGCGAACCCCTCGCACTCTAGCTTAATGTAGCCTACGAGCCTCCTTTAAATATTTGATTTCTGGAAGTAGACAAAGGTAACTTTTCTCAGGAAAGTGTTCTAGTGAAGAGCCTGGTTTCTCCATCATCATTACATCATTATGACAACCAAAATTATGGATAACAGAATGCCCCCCAAAGTCTGAGATTGGAACCAGTGACAGTCGATAGACTTTGTAAGCTGCATATGTGTGTCAAGAACCAAGAGCACATCTAATCGGAAACCTGCAAACATCCAAGCATCTGCAGAATATCATATATACCAATTTTGAGGTAGGCATTCCCATACTCAGATCATAGACTGATGACATCATAAACAAAGGTCATAGCCACCAATCATACACTGTGGATCCACGCCGTCAAAATATAACATAGCCACTTGAATACACTGTGGATCTATGTGAGAAATTTCAAATCAAGACGACATAGCCATGAAACATACACAGTGGATATATGTGTCGCAAATTATACATACTCCATCGCAACCTGGATTGCAAAGATAATATCCAGGGTCTTCAATCTCATCGCCCAGAAGTACGAATCTAACCATGTGATTACATGCGTTGAAGCCGAACATGGTAGAAACCACTTGATTACCGGTCATTGATGTAACCGTTAACAAGTGCGAGGGAAATCACCATTGATGTCAATGACTCCCAAGGTACCATAGTAAAATCCATCGAGTGTGAATAAATGAGTTGATTTCGAACATCCGACGGAATCTTTCGTTCAGGGGTCAATGATGTAAACCTAATGTCGAAAGCGAGAAACTTGCCATTGAGGCATGCAAGCTTCAAGGTACTAAATAATTTCTAAGTCTTGATTCCGGATAATGTGCTAAAGTCGATGGAACAAAACTCGTCATCGGAGGGCCTTGATGTATCCCCCATCAATGACATGAAATGAGTAACAGAGTTTGAAGGTGAAACAGAGCATTTTGCAAATTGGACCGGACACAGGGAAGGCCGACACAGAGAGAATGGATAACTGCAGATGTCCAACTCAATATAGGTTTCGGATGGACTTCTCTTGAACATATGAACGACACGACCAATGATTTGGCAGCATTGACTCAAATACGACACATGGAATGACCTTGTTATCAAATCGAATGAGAGACAAATGGATTTCCCAAACCGGCTTCAAATGATGAATAGGGGGTGTCATGTTCAAGAGCGACACTTACTGCCAATTAATACAAAGATGAAACATATCCCTTTCCCAAAATTTTCCCCACCATTTCTGGCAAGTACCTCTTTATTTTTACGCAAGCTTGAAGAGGATCACATATGCTTGTTGATATAAGCTCATCCTTTGGACGAGTCCCTCGGAGTATTTTTAACGAACCCTAGGAAGGAGTGGTTCGGTCCCATCACGGGTCTGTCAATGTTTGTTTAACGAGTCCAGAGATAGTAAACTCGAAGGTTTTTCAAGATTATAAAGTTTGGAAAAACACTTAAAAGAGAACTCTCTCAGTTCCTTTTTCGTACAATAGTCCAATGAGACCGAAAAAGGGTTAAACTATCGCTCGAAAGACGCATACTTCAAATACTTTATCGAGCGTGAAAACAACAAGGTCGCTCGGCAATCTTTTCATGTTTAGAGAGTCTGAAAAGAGCTTAAAGAGAACTCCAGGGGGGTTCCTTTTTCGTATAATCACAACGAGCCCGAAAAAGTGATAAAATGACGCTCGATCACATTCTTATGTTTTTCATAAGCATAAGAACGGACAAAAGGCGCTCAAGGTTTTATGTAAAAACCATAACAAACAATCAAAATCACACCACACCAGGGAAAAATTCTGTCCATAATCATCCATGTTTCACCCCTGCAAGTCATTTCACTCATTTTCACGTTAGTGATTAGGTTTAAATAATAAAAAAACATAAAAAAACCACATTTGATATAGTAAAAAGTAATTAAAATAAGTGAATAAACAAAATTACCATATCATTTCACACTTTTACCATTGAGTTCCAAAAACCCTCATTTTACCCTCTACATTCGGTGTTGATTTTCGGGAGCTATGGGAGACCGTTTGACGTGCCGTTAGTAGCATCCTGGTAAGTTCTTCATTCCTGATCTTTTCATGGTTTAAAAATTTGATTTCATTGGTTAAAAATTCAGTTTTAAGTTAGTTTTTTGAACCCTTTTTGCGTGGAGACATTCTCGCAGGTGGCCCATATGGGGCCTGCGAGAATGACTCATTCTCGCAGGTGGGCCTTAAGCCGCCTGCGGGAAGTTCGCACTGTGCATAATATGTCACCTGCGAACAGCGCAAAACCCAATTTTTTTTGAAACGTTTAGCCAATAGAAAATATTCTCTTCATGAATAAGATCATTAATCATGTTTGTATGTTTCTTATGCAGGTAAATAGCCACAAACATGGTGCTCGAGTGGAGAGAATGAGAACACGAGGAGGATAATGAAAATGCCGAAAATCACCCTCCAACCATAGCTACTTTAAGAGACTGTGGTCTGTTAAAATACTTCCGTATCCCGGGCATCAGAGCCCAAGTCCGTTTGTTGGAGTATCTAGTCCGAATGTGGGATCCGGACCAACAAGTTTTCATTATGGGAGCTCATACATTAGCTATTGACATTGAGGACATATATTTCTTGACTGGATTATCCARGCGTGGGTCCCATGTTAGTCTGACCGGCAACAGAGGTGGCGGTTTGAAAATGAGTGAATACTGTAACCAATATTGTGTACCCGAGGCCGAAAGAAAGAAAGGGAAAGTGGCAATCTGGGGAGTAACTGACTTGACTCTCCGCACTATTCTCTTCACGATTTCTCAGATGGCTGGAAGTGCCGCTCCCCATATGGCATTGCAGAGCTATTTCCAGTACGCCATCGAGTGTACTGAGCCCCAGGTATTTAACTGGGATGATGCAGTATTGCGCAGTATCAAAAAATAGCTGACTAAGTGCAGGCAGGGAGAACTAAAACAATTTGGTTATGGATCATTGTTAGTTTCCTTCTTCCTGGAGAGAGTCCCCGTGTTCAGACTACAGGCTGAGTGGGATCTTCCAGGTCCTAGAGGTCCGAGGATGTTACGATGGTGTCGGCTCATGGCCCGGCACGTGGCAGGACCCATAGTCAAATATGACGATATTTTCTTTGACTGGTTGCAAAACCAGATGCTGATGGTCGATGACTACGCGTATGCCAGGTTGGATTTCTGAGGAGATCCGGATCTAGCACTACCTAAGGATGCTCAGTGGGGAGACCTCGGTAAGAAGTACACAAATTTTCTTTTTTTAAATGTTTTTGAATTTTTTGTATTATATTTAAATGTTTTTGTTTTATAAATTTATCCAAAGACTAACACAAAACATTGTCGATAACACAGATGTTGGAGCATATAGACCTGCTGGCTCTTCTCCTATTCAGTGACAAGGAGAGGCAGTAGCAATAGTACCACAGTACGCCGAGGATTATCTGACAGTGGAGCAGAATTTAGAGGGCCTGACAGTCGACATTCCAGATATGACTCTGGAAGAGATTCCACGACGCGATCAGCGTCACACTGTAGGAGTTTCTGCAGCTATGGGTTGACTGCTCCGCAGAGTAGCTAGGGCAGTAGTGTGTTACCGTGAACGTCATCTGTGACATCACCTTGTAGAAGCTATAAGCTTCAATTTTGATATTTTGGTCTTCGGACAAACATGATGTAAAAACAAACTCTTTTGATCATTATATATATAGACGACTTCTACCGGTTTACTTTACATTGTATGAATTGTAATGTGTTTGATTTATAAATTGTTCAAATGTCTGTCCAATACATAATTAGCCAATGAATCTGTTAATGTATTAAGACGTCTAGGAATATGCTGATATTCAATGTAATCAAAATACCGTTCCAAGAGGCGAATCTACAAATACACTCGTAATAAAGTAGGACTTCGAATAGAGTAGACATTACTTAGCTGCAGTACCACAAGTTGCGAGTCGAGTCGCACAACCAAATGACGAATTCCAAGCGAGATAGCATCAACTAATAATTCAATAACGGCGCTATACTCGGCAATGTTATTGGTTGCACGACCAAGACATACACCTCGTAAAGATATAAGTTCGTTTGTTAGGGCATAGATTGCCCATGCAGCGGAAGCTAGGTTCCGAGTACTACGGCTAGCACCATCAATGAAGCCAATATAAGGTAGCGAATACTCTGACATCTGGCAATCAAACACAACGTCACGTAAGGGCAGAGACCAAATAACGTCAAAAGCAAACTAAAAGTAACACACACAAAGTATGATACATAAAAATACAAGTACTTCTGCACAAAAAACTTATGCATAATACTTCTTCAAGTACAACCCATTTCTGGGTTCACTCAAAGGTATACCATCATAATCAACCAGTTCATATGCTCCTTTTTCCAAAATTTTGCAAACAATGTAAGGACCACGCCACATTGGTTCGAATTTCCCAGCTCCTAAGACATCTTTATCTTGTTCATACAAAAGAACAAGATCACCTTCAGAGAAAACACGAGGCTTGACATGCTTTTCATACTATGCCTTGACGCGTTTCTTTTGGGCTTCTATTACAAGAGTGGCATCACGTCGAGTCTCGTCTAATCGCATCAAATACAACAGACGTTCCTCTTCCACAGAAGTATTGGGTAAGAGTTCTATAGCTAGCTTCAAAGAAGGTATCTCACATTCTATTGGCAGAATGGCTTCCATGCCATAGACTAATCGAAAAGGCGTAAACCCCGTAGCAGATTTAACAGATGTCCGATAGGCCCACAATGCCGAAAACAACATCGTGTGCCAACTAGTTTTATGAATTCCTATCATCCGTCGAATCATAGTTATGAGAACCTTATTGATTGCTTCAACCTGACCATTAGCCTGCGGATAATAGGGTGTTGAGCTATCATGACGAAAACGCAACTTCTCTGTAAGTTCAGACATCATAAAATTCCTAAAATGACTACCGTGATCGGTAACGATAGCTTGAGGAACACCAAAACGAGTGATGACATGGTTGAAAAGAAATAACGCTGCAGTCTTTCCAGTATTATCGAATGTTGGCATCGCCTTGGCCCATTTGGTAAAGTAATCAACAACTACTATAATGTAACCATGCCCCCCGGCCGAGTGAGGGTGACATGTCATGAAATCAATGCCCCATTTTGCAAAAGGACCAACTGAGACCATAGGATGAAGGGGAGCAGGATGTGACCAGATTTTCTGATTGTAGGTCTGGCAAGCATGACACTTCTGAACAACAATAATGCAGTCATTGAACAAGGAAGGCCAAAAATATCCTGCACAGAGAATCTTCTGGGCAGTAGCATACCTAGATATATGACCACCACATGCTCCAGAATGGCAGTCATTCAAAGATTTCTCAGCTTCGTCAAAAGTCAAACAACGTCGAAACATAGAGTCAATTCCCCGACGGTAAAGAGTATCCCCGAGGATAATATACTGACGTGCTTGGTAACGGATACGACGACGTTCGGCGCTAGACAAAGCAGGCCGAAAATTTCGAGTTTGGAGATATATAATGATATCTCCATACCAAATATCGTCTGTACTGATAAGGAAAAGTGATTCATCAGGTAATGAATCGACTGCTACATTTTCCGTGGCAGAGTGGGGAAAATCACAAATTAACTCAGCAAAAACTAAGGATTTCTTCGACGTGGCGCGATCGAATTCCAAGTCGAACTCCTGGAGAATGACAATCCACTTGGAGTACTTGCCCCCCAGCAATTGACGTGTCAAAATATGTTGCATGGGGTTACAATGGGAAATCACTGTAGTTTTCCTGGAGAGAATATAATGGCGAAAACATTGAACCGCTTGAACAACAGCCAAAGCCAGTTTTTCAACATGTTGGTACTTGATTTCAGTGGAAGTGAGACTTCGACTCAAGTAATATATAACATGTTCATCGTGTGCATCATCCTCCTGAACGAGAACCATGCCAATAGTATACTCAGAAGAAGCTAGATAAAGAAAGTAATCCCGACTATAATCAGGAGGGAAAAGAAGTGGAGCTTTCGTGAGGGAAAATTTCAAAGCTTCAAAAGAGTTGTTGGCAACTTTATCCCAGACAAACTCTGAACCTTTCTTTAGAAGACGTATAAAACCACGAGTAATCTCAGCGTAATTAGGGATGAAACAACGAAGAAAGTTTGCTTTCCCCTGCAAACTTTGTAACTGGCGCAATGAAGAAGGAGGAGGGAGGTTATGAATCGCCTCAACCTTAATAGGATCTACCTGGATCCCTTGACGTGAAACAATGAAACCGAGGAGACGGCCGGACTCTACGCAAAAGACACATTTATGAGGATTTAGGTGAATGCGATAGAACCGACAACGGACGAAAATTGCTCGGAGATGAGTAGGGTGATCGACTCGATGTAAAGAATGAGCTGGCAAGTCGTCCAAATAAGGTTGAACGATATGATTTATATCGTGAAACACATAAGACATAGCACGCTGAAATGTTGCACCTGCGTTCTTAAGACCGAAGGGAAGTTTTCTATAGGCGAAAGTACCCCAAGGACAAATAAAAGTAGTTTTATGTTGGTCCTCAGGAGCGATGTTAATTTGATTATAGCCGGAGAATCCATCCATGAGAGAAAAGATTTCATTGCCGGCACAGTCATCGACGATCTGGTCGACGAAAGGGGTTGGAAAGTTGTCCTTTGGAAAAGCTTTGTTAATATCCCGATAATCAACACACACACGTATACTACCACCTTTCTTATCAATCGGTACAGGGTTAGAAACCCATTCTGTCAAAGCCACGGGATAAATAAAACCGGCTTTAAGAAGTTTTTCAACTTCGAGTTTGATAGCTACCGCTTTAAGTGGATGGACAGGACAGAGGCGCTGCCGGACTGGTTTAACTTCGGGGTACGTTTTAATTTCATGGACAACAATAGCAGGGTCGATACCCGACATCTCTTTGTAACTCCAGGCAAAGATATCACGAAATTCTTTAAACAAGGAAGTATAAGTGACAATTTCTTCGGGAGAACACGAAGCTCCAATATGAACATTTTCAACTATCCCAGGTTTAACCGAAATATCAATGGGTATCGTGGGAGAAATATTACTGAGGTTCCCTTCCGCAAACACATCACATGTAGATTCGGGAACGGTCGATATGACTACAACGGTCGACAGAGTCGAAGTCTGCTGGTAATTCTTGAGAGTGTGTTGTTCCAGAAACAGTATGGAACGATGATGCCCATCATCCCAAGGGGTGTCTTCCATGACGGACATGATCATCTCGTCAGTGGGGAAGATGACACGGAAAGGATCAGGAGACAACTCATCAATAGAGGGTGTAGAAGGTGTTGCCAATTGAATCGCATGATAAGCAGACTCGACCGGACTTAACGACATGACGTCGCCGAAACGAGTATGATCTCCAGGATCAGGGACTATCCAAGGGTCGTCAGACATAGGAAGTTCATGAGGTACAATAGAGATCATATTAATAGAAGCAACTGACAGGCGTGGAATATCGGGTGGTGGTGGTATGGGGAAAGTACCCATTAACGAAGAGACTTTTAAAAGACCGACTCCAACATTCTCGTAACCCGGTGGGGTTTTAGCTATAAACGACACGTTGCCAGTGCGAGTATCGGAATTAAAGAAGGCAAGTTGATCAACTGTAACGACTTTTCCCTAATGAGGAAAATGGACTACACGGAAAAGTGTTGACACAACAACATGCATAAAATCTACCCAGCTATGATCAAGTAGAAGATTATAATCCGGGGGAGCATCAAAAACTTCCACTTCAACTTGGACTGTCTTACCTTCGAGAGTAATAGGAAACGATGGAAGAACACCGTAAGGCTTAAAACCAGAGCCATTGAAGGCTCTCAAAGTATTTTTTGATTCATTTAAAGGAAGAGAGCCAATGGCTTTCCAACAAGTAAAAGACATTACACACGTAGAGGCACCCTCATCAATAACAGTTCAACAAATGTTCTTGTCAGCGACAACAACTTGTATCTGAAACACAAGCTGTGGGGGCAACCTTGGAATATGGTCTTCCAAGTCAAAGACTATCAAATTCGTATCTGTAGGATCAATTCCACCTATGGCTTTCAACAGATCCCTTCGTTGTGCAGGACAAGACTGAAGGACTTCAAGGGAAAACATCGCTGAAGGTGCTTGGGCAAGATCTTCGACAATGCTATAGTTCTGGGCTGCACGAGCATGAGGATTGAATGTTGATTTCTTAACGACACCTTTCGGGGGTCGCAGGACTGTATCAGAGCTCATTCGTTCGAGATGAAGAGGACCGTTGGTAGGTGGAGTCGGTGGAGAGGGTTGTAGCAAAGCAGGAGGTAAATCGTCAACCTTCTCCTTAGATGGAGAATAATCTTTGGCTCTAGTTGCGATGGCAACGTCATTGTTCTTAGAATCACCGGTGCACATCAAAACATATGATGCCATAGAAGTAGAGGGTTGGTCATGGATGACCAACGAGGCATGTTGCTGAGATGGGAAGGGTTGGGACAAGACTGCCGGCGTAGAGGGTTTCGGCGTTCCTTGAAGGAAATTATTAACTTCGGCACGTCTAGGACAATCCTTCATGTAGTGATCGTCACCACAGATAAGGCAAGGGTAACGTGGTTTGCACTTATTCCGATCGTCAACAGGAGGGGTTTTAGTTTGCTCATTTTGATTATTATTTTTACTCTCCTTATTCTTGCCTCTTCCTTTCTTTGATTTATTTTTACCGGTCGGCGTAGACTGAACAACGTTCACTTCAGAAGTTTTACCGGAGGGAGGAGCAGGAGACGGAGCACTTTGAACATTAGAAGAATTGGATTTAGGGGTTGTAGTTGAAACGAAATGTGAGTGGGTATGAGCAGTACCAATCACACCATCAGCTGCATGTGAGGCAGTTGGAGCAGTTGAAGTGCTGGAAGTACCAGGACGAGGTAGTTCAGGTAGTAAATCGTAAAGTGTTCCCATTTGTGAATAAACGAGATCAAGATACTGAGTGCGACTTATAGACTGCTCTTCCGTAACAACACCACCCATAGCTATGTCTTTACCAATTTCGTTCACGAAAGATTTCGTAAACCATTCTTCCAGTAACTGATCAGGGTGTTCAAGTTTGATGAGACGTTGTCTCCTTCGCCACTCATGAATATGATCCGATATATGAGTGCCTTTAGTTTGTTTGAAAGAAGTCAAGATCTCAGTCCTAGTATCGTAACGGATCGGTAACTGGTAATGTGTGAGAAAAGCCATAGCTAGGGTGTTGAAATCAGAAAAGAAACCTCGTGGCAATTCAATATACCACTTCGCAGCCGAACCAGTAAGGGTTCGTTGAAAAAGACGTAGACGAATGGAGTCATCCATCAACGAGTTGGACGAACACCATAAATGAAAATTCATGACATGATTATTTGGGTCCTCTCCCGCCTTGCCATTGAATTTCGGAATATCCGATGGAAGCTTAGCAGGAATAGCAGGCCATTGGGGAGAGTGACGAATAGGATCATTGAGAATCCTAGACAAATTTGGCAAATCCAAGGTAGCAAGAAAAGGTAACTGTTGGTTTACTTGTGGGTACTGGTGACTTTGGGGTGGAAGCCCTGTCGGTAAACCAGTAGGACCATAAGCAGACTATCCGTAGAGGGAAGACCCTGGCTGATTCGGTGGTGGGCGGATAGGATAGTAGCCCCAAGGATTGTAACCTTGAGTTTGAGTGGGGACCTGAGGTTGAGTAGTCTGACCCGAACCCCAAATAGGATTGGTTACACCTGGATACGGTTGGCCTACTGCAGGGACAGTTTGCTGCCCCCCAACATTTTGAGGAAAGTTTTGTAGAAGCTGATTCCAATACTGGGCCAATTCAGGAGGTATATTTTGTCCAAAAGGTGAGGTTGGTCCCCCTACTATGGGTATAGTTCCACCCGAAAGTTGTGTGCCAATCGTAGGTTGCGTAGTAACTGTATTATGTCCGGGAAAAGGAAAAGGAACCGTACCACCCTATCCACCCACAGGAATCTGCAAGTTGGGTGCAACAGTCAGGATAGTGCCACTAGGATTAGGATTACCAAGAGGAAATTGAGGGAGTGTCGGGATAAAACCGGGAATAGGATGCCCAGGAAAAGGAGGACCACCTGGAGAACCGACTGGGGTTTGCAGAGGTGTTGGATTAGAAGCATTCAACAAAGCATTCAACGCATGGTAACCAAGAGGTAAATTTGGGTTAGCCTCAGGCATTCGCTGGGTATTGATAGGAGCAAGGGTGGTTGTAGGAATTTCGGTTTGGACACTCATAGTATTCGCGAGATGGGCCATCTCAGGAGGAAGAAAAAAATGGTAAGTGGTCGCTACAGGTGTAGTTTCTGTCTCAGAAGATACTGGAGGGTTGATTTCATAAACCAGAGGTGACTCAGTACCGAAAAGGACTCGTCGGAAATCACCCGACCAAAAAGGATCTTGGCCTACTACACTAGAAGAAGGCCCAACGGTTGATTCAGAAGATGTAACAACTGCTTCTTCAGAAGGATTTAATTGCACAAAAGGTCATTCACCACAATGAATGCGATAGTCCTCTCTAGTATTGGTAATTCGAAAATCTTCTAGAGAATCAGTGCGTTCTACCCGTGGAGGTGGTGTAGAAACGTCTTGGACTTCACTCTGATGAGGGGAACCTTCAGGGGTACCCTCAGGTGTCGCCGTATGCAAGGGTTGTGAAATGTCTGGATGTTCTGGAGATAAACCTTGCATTCTACGTGAACGTCAAGGGGGAGCAATTGTAAACAAGTAACAAGCTTCGCAAAGAAAATCCTATGGTCAACTTCGAGAAACAACAGACACTAGTAAAGAAAATCTAGGAAGCAATCACCAAGCAAACAATACCTTCTAATTTCGAAGCCACTAGTTGGTGATGAAATCCAACGTCGCAACAACGAGACAAGAAGGGGCGGGGCTAGGGTGGAAAAGTTACGCTGACGACCTGCTTAACGGACTTACACCCTGATGCAAGCTCCCACACATAATCGTGGGTATACCCTCCAAGGAGCCCGAGTGAGTCTGGCCAACGTCAATTCTAGGTACCATGAAGACTTTCCCCTTCACAGTCACCTTGGGTAAGAACCTAGAGAGATAGGCAACTAAGGTCACCACCAACAACAGTAAATCCTGGGGGAACA
>ML777645.1:1049463-1089271 GCA_009831015.1 Picea engelmannii
CTTCTTACAAATCCCAATCCAAGGATGTATGTGTCAAACTTTTGGTAGCACATCCTAGGTGATTGCTTCAGACCTTATAGTGACTTCTTTAGCTTACAGACCAACTCTTTCTTTCCCTTCACTACAAAGCCTTCTGGCTGCTTCATGTAGATTTCTTCTTCTAGATCCCCATGTAGGAATGTTGTCTTCACATCCATCTGTTCCACTTCAAGATAAAAAACAACAACAATAGATAAAATAAATCTAATAGAAGTTAACTTAGCAACAGGAGAAAAAATCTCACCAAAGTTAATTCCCTATACATGGGAATAACCTTTTGCTACTAACCGAGCTTTGAATTTCTCCACTTTACCTTGTGCATTAAACTTCTTCTTAAACAACCATTTTCTACCAACATATTTTCTTCCAGCTGGCAACTCAACTATATCCCATGCCTCATTCTTATCCAAGGCATCCATTTCTTCAACCATGGCCTTCTTCCAGAGTTTTCTATCCTCCAAATTCATTGCTTCCCTGACAGTTCTGGGATCATCATCAGTAATAGAGAAAGAAAAATTGGAACGAAAATTAGGTGGACTATACCTTTCTGGTTGCCTTTTATCTCTCACCGATCTCCTCAATACTGGGGTATGAGGTTCTTCTTCTTCTGCTTCCTCTTCTTCAGATGATTCTGATTTTGCATCATCCAACTCAAGCTCTATTTTCTTAGGTTCATCTTGCGTTGGTAGGAATTCTTGTTTGGACACATCTTTTACCTCTCTGAAAACAACATCTCAACTGTAAACAATCTTCTTGGTTTCTGGGTTCCAAAGCTTATAACCTTTCCTCCCATCTTTATAACGAATAAAGATACACTTTTTAGCCTTTTTATCCAGCTTACTCCTATTTTCCTTTGGAACATGTACATATGCATCACAACCAAACACTCTAAGATGTTGAAGAGAGAGTTTCTTTCTAGACCATACCTCATGTGGAGTTTTATCATCCAACACTGATGAAGGTGATCGATTGACCAGGTAACATGTTGTACCCATTGCCTCTGCCCATAATTCTTGTCCTAACCCAGCACCGCTGAGCATGCTCCTTGCTTTTTCCATCAGTGTCCTGTTCATCCTTTCCACAACTCCATTCTGCTGAGGAGTGTATGGAGTAGTCTTCTGCCTTGCTATACGACACTTCTTACATAATTCTTCGAATTCATTTCCGCAGAATTCTCCACCATTATCTGTTCTCAATACCTTTATTTTCTTCTCTGTCTGATTTTCTACTAGAGCCTTAAACTCTTTAAATTGATCAAATACCTCAGATTTCTTTCTAAGAAAATAAATCCACGTGTTCCTTGAAAAATCATCTATGAATGAAACATAATACACAGATTTACCTAAGGATGGAATAGGAATAGGTCCAAACACATCACTGTGTATCAACTCTAAGATCCCCTTTGCTCTTGTAGCACCAGATGAGAATCTTACTCAATTCTGTTTACCATATATGCAATGCTCACAGAAATCAAAATCCAAAGTGCAATTAGACATACCTTCAACTATACCTTTACTATGTAGTGTTCGAAGGCCCTTTTCTCCAATATGTCCCTATCTTTGATGCCACAACATGGTCTTCTTTCCAGGGACAATATTGGTCTTGTCTTCTTTATTTCTCTATTAAGGGGCAATATAACTCTTACACCCATTAGTATAAGTGCTTCCCAACAACTTGTATAGAGTTCCACACCGAACTCCCCTCATCAACACCATTGCTCCTCGTACCATCTTGCAAGTGTTCTTTCCAAATACAGTATCCACTCCTGCATCATCCATCTTGCTTACAGATATTAGGCTTTTGGATAGTTTTGGAATGTCCAAAACCCCAAGGAGAGTTCTAGTCCTTCCATCTTTTAGCAGCAACTTAACCCTTCCGCGTCCCAAGATTTTTGCTGTCGAGTCATCTCCTAGGAATACATCACCACCATCGTATTTTTCATATTCAGAGAACCAATCCCTATGAGGAGTCATATGGTATGACGCACCTGAGTCGATCAACCATACATCATGGTCTGCATGTGTACTTGTAGATGCCAGGTAAACATCACCTCCTTATTCAGTGGAGGTTTTCACCTATGTGGAAGAGGTACTATCAGATCTCTTTAGTTTATCAACCTTCTTAGACTTGCAATCTTTCTTATAATGCTCTGTTTTACACACTTCCAACATTTCCTCAAAGATTTTCCTGGAGACTTAGATCTACCTGTATATTTAGATATCCCCCTCGAAGGTTTACCAGGATTCCTGTCTTGGGTATGACCTCTTACAAATAAAGCATCTGTGCTATGACTATGCATGCTTTTCCGCCTCATCTCTTCAAATAACAAGGATGAAACTACATCCTCATACTTCAATGTAGATTGAGTGGTACTACCAATTGCTACAACCAGATGATCCCAAGAGTCTGGCAAAGAACATAACAAAGTACTACACTTATCTTCTTCTACAATTGTAATATTAACAGAGACAAGTTGACTTACCAAAATATTAAAGGCATTTAGATGTTTTGTCACAGAATCTCCATCTTCCATCCTAAGATGATACAACTTCTTTCGAAGAAACAACTTGTTTACCATGGAATTTGATTTATACAAATTCCCCAACTTATCCCATAGTTCCTTGGCTGTAGATTCTCCCGAGACATTCAACAAAACTGAATCTTCCAAGCAGAGTCGAATAGTACTCCTTGCTCTTCTGTCCAACTTCTCCCAATCTTCCTTCGACATACTAGTATCTAGTGTACTAGTTGTTTGTGTACTAGTAGGTTGTGTACCAATAGCTTGTGTGCTAGTAGACGATGTACTAGTAGGCTGTGTACCAGGATCCACAGTGATCCATCGTTCTTTGTCTACAAGAAGGTCCTCCATCTTGAGCTTCCATAGCTCAAAGTTTTTACCATTGAACTTCTCTATCTCGATTCTAGATGAGCTTGCCATTCCTCTTTCTATACTCAAATATCCACTACAAAAGCTCCCACTAAACCCAGGTTTATCACAGACCCAAGATAAACTTGATCTATCAAGACTGAGCCAAACCCTCAACAACAAAGGCGTCCCTCTGAACCCAAAAATGAGCTTTGATACCACATGTAAGTTTTAAACCTATGAAGTAAAGCAATGCATATAGATTCTTAAGCAAAACATAAATTAATCAATGGCTCATTCACATAGTACACAGAGATTTATACCGGAAACCCTCAACCGGGAAAACCTTTCTTATATTCATTATATCGAATTTCGCCATTCACCATAGAATATATACAATGTTTTTAGGTATTCCGTAGATACCTAAACCCTAATCCCTTAATACTGGATTAATTTAGAAAACTGCTAAAACTAGCAAAATCCGCTAAAAATAGTAAAAACCACGTAATTTTTTTTTCCGGGGCTCTACCCGGGCTCCCGCTTGTTGCCGAACGCTGCGCGTAACCAGGGGGGGGGCATACCTGCCCCCCCTGAGAGCCCCCTAGGAAAGTACCCGGTGCACACGACACAAAGAGCACTACTAGAGGGATCGTTAGACGCAGTTGTCATATCTGACGTGTCCACACACACACATGCAAAGAATATAACACATACCCAAAAATGCCCTCAAATATTCAAAAAATGAGGACTAAATTTAAAATTTAAACCACTAGAAATGAAGAGGAGGGAAATAGCACTTACTTGGTTCAGATGGTTGTCAGTTCCTTTGATTGTAGCTCCCGCAATCGACACTTGAAGATCATGGGAAAATTGGTCTAAAATGCACTATGTGGGTAAAAAAATCAAATGATATGGTCAAATTGGTTATTTTTACTATTAGTGGAATTTTTTTTTTCACTTTATATAGTTTATGCTATTTTTTGGACTTAGTGGACTAATAGTGCAGTGGAAGGAATTGGTTTTGGTGGTTTTGTCCAGGGATTTTTGCAGTTTCTAGTGTCATTCCACCCGTTCGTGACTTCGAGAAGTATTTTCTTTTACCAACATATATGATAGGTTATCACTCCATTTTGCATATTTTCATTATCCTATGACTGCGATCCATATTCCCTAGGTATGAACCCATTTATTAGTGACACAAAACCTTCTTACTACTACTAGAAGTGTTGTTATTGAGTGGTATAGACTTACCAAACATGGGTTCCCTAGTTAGAACCTTTGTGCCATTTAATGCCCATGCATAAATTATTCCATAGGACTGGGAGTCCCTTGTAGTTCCAATATGTCTTTGCGTTCGAACCCCATATTCGTAGTCACAAGCATTCTGACCTATACCTATGGGACTCACCCCGAGTCTTAGTTAAACTCTTTTCTGATTCTCTAAAAAAGTGAAAAGATTGTCGAGTGAACTTGTCTCTTTCACACTTGTTAAATGGATTTGAAAGGACATCTATTTGGTGTAAGTTTAACCCTTTTTCAAACCAAGTAGACTAATTTGAGAAAAGGAATACTCTAGTCACCATTGGCTAGAAGAGTTATCTTCTGTATTGTTTTATACTTTTTCGGGCCTAGGGGACTAAATCTACGAAAAATGACATTCTTTGGAGTTAAGTTATAATTTCATTCCATTATATTGCTTGTAGTATTGAGCCTATTGTTGGTTCTCGCTTTCTCGTTATAAGCCTATTACCTCAACAATTTGCATCACCAGCCCAAAAAAGCCTTGTTTATATCCTTTGCAGCTTGGCACCCTGTAGCCTAAGAGGAAACATTCCCCCGAGTGTCCATGCCCCACATTCACTTCCTTGCATTGAGCATAGGTATGTTCCACTGTTTGGAGCTAGTTGCTTACTCATGATGCTCGTTTTCTCTCTTGTATAATAACATTCATTTGGCTATGAAAAAAAAAAACACTGGCGGGAAAATAATATTATCTCATATTGGCAGCAGTTGTGTCGCCTTTGAACATAGCACAAACTTTTGAGTCTATTGTCATCCAAAGTTTGGGTTTAGTATGAACTTAGGAAGATGAGCTCGTTACTTAGAGTTTACTCCTCCAACTGGTTATTCTTCCAGTCCATATGGAGAGTTCTTTGATGCCTCTTGCATCACGGAGTTTCATCATTAAGTCTATGCTGCCTGAGTTATCCATTTTCGTCATGCTCTTGTTCAAAGTATGTCTATAAGCCTATGTCGACCATTTATCAGAACTCTTGACTTTGCATGTCGGCCATACCGTCAGTATGTCTTAGAATCACATGAAGTTGTAGTCATATCGTGCACCCTAGTCCTACTTTAATTATGAGTAGGTAACCTTGAACCCAACAGACGACATCTCCTCATTGGTCGCTGACTGGGGGGTTTCCCTTGTGTTCGATGACAATAAATCTATTCACACATTGGGATTTGTGCAGTTTCATGGATTCCATTAGCCTTATCGGTGGTTTCCTCACCTTTGTCGGCAGTCTTCATCATTGGATGCTATTCAAAGGGTCTTTTTCATGCACTACTTGCATCTTGTGCATGCCAAGACGCACAGGGTCATTGGTTTGTGAACACCCTCTTCATTCGAGTTCCTTCAAATCATCAAGCTATTGCTTTGTACCTCGTGCTGATTGATGAGAGATGCCTTAATTCTCTCCTTTTACCGGGATCCTTCCATCGACTTCAACTCATCTATTATGGAAACAAGGCCTAGAGTCCTATGAGTACCTAGAGGCTTGCAGTCATTATTGGTAGGTTCTCCCGCCATCGATAGTTGGGAATACATCAATGTCTCCTGATCGATGGATTCTTCAAGTGTTCGACCTCAACACCTTTATTCACACTTGTGAGAATGTACTCAGTGCCTTGATACCTACTTTCATTATCAGTAGGATGACTCACGTTTGTTAACGATATACATTAATGTCCGGTAATCAAACAAAGTCTCATTGTGTTTGAATTCAACTCCTCTATTCACATGATGTAGACTTGCACCTTTGGCGGATCATGTAGAAGACATTCAGTTTATAGTACCAGCTTTCCTGAGTTGTTGTTGTTGTTTATTGGACCAATACTTATATGACTTCAGTGATCATGGGAGATCATATTGTACTCCATTGTATACAAATATCTTCAGATTGATTTTGAGACTAGTTTTCACTGGGCCTTGTTCGTGACTATGACAGCCTATGGCATGTGTCTACATTGTATTGCCTATTCATGGCTATGAACAACTATTTGATATATTTCCACATGGATCTGTAGTGTAATTCAAATTGTGAGCCATGTGTACAAAGTCATTATGGATTGTAATATTCTCATGAGCAACTAGCACTTCAAGCTGAGTCTCCATTACTCCACTTCTGGGAATTATAATTTATTTTGGCTATCGCAAATGCTCCTCTAACCTCACACATTAGGGGACATTTGTTATAGCAAGTTTTTTCTCACCCCATGCAACTTTCTTAGAGGGTCTTTCCATTTTCCTATGCAAACTTGAAGTCCCTTATTATACCTTCCAGAGCCAAAAAACAATTTTTTTCCACACATAGATGCTCTACAAGAGGAGAGAATTCAACTTTTGAGAGCAAAAATACCCTGGAGAAATTTCACTTCACATTGAGTTTGCATCCCTTTATCTTTGAAAGTTTGAACACATTGTTCAACCCCCAAGCTCTTCCTTCTTTGTTGGAGAACCTCATTGTCTCCTTTATATGAGCTTGCCTTTGTTGGAGGATTGAAGTGGTGGAGGACCAGCTGGAGGGACTTAGTTTCTCGGTTCTGATGTGTGTCGGCACAAAAGTTTGTCACTTATACACTTCCGTTGATCATTTTTAATAGAAATACTCTTTTCTCGTCCAATTGATATCTTGCAAATATTTGAATTATTATTTTATGGGTGTATTTGTCATGAATGTTAATGGATTATGCTATTTTATATGCTAACATTATATATTATCACCATATGATTGCGTATCTTGGTTGTTGAGGACAAGTTGCAGGTATAAATATTTGAGTTGCATGCTCGACGGTGGTCTTCATCAAACGTCCAAACAAGGTAGGCTCTTGATCTTGTCATGTTAGCATTTCATTTAGATAACATACTTGGGATTAGAATTGATTTTTGTGTGTCATTCCATTTGTTTTGGTTTACCCCATGCCATAGAATGATTTTCCTCGTAACAACCCCTTACATGCAGGTCAAGCCCTAGTAGCTAAACTATGGTGGAGGTGGATCAAAATTCCAGAGGCCTTTTGGGCCAAACATTGGAAAAGTAAATACACCCCTAAGGTGGAGATTCAAGATCTCATCCGTATGAATGGGAATCACCCATGATCCCTCATATGGAACAATTCCCGGTGGAACAAAGAGCTAGTTCAAAAGGATAACTTATGGGAGGTCCACAATGGAAGGTTGGCCCTTTTATGGGACAACGTCTGGTAACAAATCCCCATCCCAGCGAACCAAGAAGGGCTAGAACAAGCTAGAAATTCCCTGCTGGAAAAAGGATGGACCCATGTCCATCATTATTGGAAAAATTCAGAAACCCGAGAAACAAAATATGACAGAGCCTGGAAAGACCTGGCATATTGGTTAGTTCCTTTGGACACATAGGTCAAGAACCGTATCGAAGAGGAGCTTTCTGTAAGAAAAATCAAAATTAAAAATGCCCCGGATATTATTCACTGGGGAAGCAAAGGGGAAGGCACTATCAAGGTAAAATATGCTTATATAAGAGCAATAGACTTGCCACATATAGACAAGAGAAAGGACCGGAAACGTATCTCGCAACCTAGGATTTGGCCTAAAATTGTGACCTTCCTGTGGTTGATCCTCACAAAAAAAGTTCTGACATGGGATAAGCTAAGAAAGAGAGGATACAAAGGCCCCTCCATCTGCATGTTATGTAGAGAGAAGGAGGAAACTCTCAACCACCTCTTATGTACCTGCAGGGAAGTGAGAAAGATATGGGATAGTGGGGAAATATTGTTCTATTGATCCAGGGGTGGCCGAGAGGACACAACCAACCTGATCATAGATTAGCTAGTAGAACCTTTCAAAAACCCCATCCTAAATACAATGTGGGAGATATTTCTAGGTATAGTGACGTGGAACCTTTGGAAAGAAAGCAAGACAAAAAATTTCAAACAAAACTCTCTATCAACTCAATATTTATGGAACCAAATAAAATAAAATGTGCAAGAAACTATAGCGTGTGGTACTTGGTCGACAGAAGACCGTATTCTACCAGTAGAGGACAGAGATATATTTAGACAATGGAAGCTAGAATTGGCTTTCCAACAAGTGAACAAAGCTCCCCTTGCAGAAAGGAAAATGCCCATCAAGCCTGGTAGCCATTGGAAAAAGGAATTATAAAGCTAAATTTCTATGGAGCGTCAAAGGATAACCCCAAAAAATCTGAAGAGGAAGGATTTCTGAGAGATTTTGAAGGTCAAATTTTGGCCATGTTCGCAAGTAAACTGGGTTATAACTCTAATAATGGTGCAGAGCTAGAAGGACTCATTAGAGGTCTCGCCATGGAAAAAATCCAGGGAATAAAAAGTCTGATAGTGGAAGGTGATTCACTCCTTATCATATCATCTCTGAAACGTCTACTGGATGGATCCAACCCAGAAAAAATCACCACAAATTGGAGGTTATCTCACAGCTAGGCTTAGACTGCTGAACTAATTCATAACTTCCAAGTGATTATCCCATACCAGGTGTGCAGGAGTGAAAACATAGTGGGAAACTACTTGGCCAACGTAGGAATCCAACAGAGGACTCGATCGTCGAGGTGAAAGTTAGGGGACCCCACTCACCAAACCACCCGACAGGAGGCCACGAGACTAAGTAAAGTCGACACAAGTTGTTAGGTTACGAGAAATGGTAAGGACAAGGTAACAACAAACGTGCTGGAGCAATTCAATGTGACAACAATCGAGAGGGTGAAAGACATGGACCACATTAGCAAAATTGAGCAAGCCACTTGGATACATGATAAGACAATGGAAACAACTAGAGAGCATGAAGCAATGGGAGTAAGATTGAAACGTCATAAGGGTACTTGGAAAGATGAGAGGAATCATTCTAGAGAAGGGGTCGACGATCATGTTGACGAGGCCAACCTAACCGATTGATTCAATGAGTACTCTAGTGGAGTATTGGATGTGATGGGGCTTCTCAATGCAACTCGAGGGTGAGAACTATCATCATAGGAGGGAGAGAAACAATAACTGTAACATGTGGAAGGTACAATTTGAGGATATGAATCAAATCCATAGTCTCAAAGTTGGTTATGAGAATCAATGCGAAAGTACCGTAGGTACAACCTCCCCCTGGGTGAATCATATGATAGAAATCATGAAATGATCCTTGACAAAGATGGAAGGACAATGTCACATTGGGAATTGTTCCCTTTGTGGGTTCTTCTCAGGGATAAATAAAGTTGTAAAGGATCGGTCCCCCAAGAGTAGGAAGAAGAATGGCACAAAGAGGTGGAAGTGGCAGGGGTGGTGGAAGCACATAATGACTCCTTCGGGGCATCTTTCACAACAAGCTTAGGAGGTTCTTGAGTAATATGAGGAATCTAAACTCGTGAGCAGTCTGAGAGAAGTGAGAACCAAGTTCCAAGATTCAGGATAGTCGAGGCAGGGACAATTGGAGCAACCTCACAAATATGGTGGGTTTCTAGCAGAATGGCAAAAAAGGGAACGAATAAGAAAGGAAAGCAAACCTATCTCTCATCTTCAAAAGGTATGGAAAATCACACCAGGGCGGCTCGAGCGACATGGATGGTTGGTACGTGTTTCAAATACCTGAGCACGGATGAGGAAAATTTGCATGCCACAGAAATTGAGGAAGCGGTGAGGTGACAATGCCACTCAACTTTTGATGCAGACATAGAGCGTGAAGTTAAATATTGGGTAGACGATCCTAAGTATACTCACACCAGGGAAACCAAGTATTTCCAGCTGGTTGAAACGTACTAGGTGGTCAAAGCCATGGTTTTCTAGCTTTTGGACAAGGCTAAAAGAGACAATGTTAAAGCACTCCAGGCAATTGAAATTATAGATGGAAAGTTCGACCATTTCTGTCGCTCTCAATTTGGAATCAAATTCTGGGTTAGACAAGAAGTCTAGAATCTGGGAAAATCCCCAAATCCTACAGGATCACATGCCTGCCCCATCCAGATTGAGGACAAAGGAAGACTCCAGTGCCACGGGCGACGAGGTAGACACGAGAAATGGGCCTCTCAAATCTTCGGAGAATCTCGAATCTTCGGAGAAGCCCATGAACCAATTCTTCGGGTTCTGATCATCACTCTCTGTTTTTTTTTTCTTATCTCACTTCATAAGGTTAGAAAGACCCTAGTGGTTTCTTTTCTTGCTTGAACTTTAATGGTTAGATATGGTCTTGCCCCTTCTTTTGATTCAGATCAAGGGGCTAGCTTCTGTGTGAAGTTTAAACTCAAGGATGATTTATACATTCTCAGATGTTACCAATGAGGAGGTTGGTTTCCAACACAGTAACCCCTCATTCAGGTGTTCTTTTAATGTTTGCATGAACTTAGATCTTCATTGGTGAGGGTGTTTGTTTCCATCAAGGCAAGCCCTCACTAGTGTGCATGTACTTATATTGTCCATATATAGAAATATAAAGTTTATTTTTAGCTTAAAAAAAACCATGCGACTCTTTTTTTTGTTTGGGTATGCACTGGAAATTGTTTGAATCAAATAAGAGAATGATTAAGATGATTGATAGAATGAAACCATTTACCTGAAATTTCTCCTTTGCATATTTCTATGTGATCTACAATAATCCCCCTCGAATTTGGCTCTAAAAAAAAAATCCACCCACTCTGAAGTCTTAGCTGATAAATCTCTGTTGCATAAATGTCCTTTCTAAATTTTGGCAAACAAATAAAAGAATGAATAGGGTTTTCCTTTATAAACACAAAAACTCATATTCCCACTCATTTTTCCATTGTATATTTGAGCGCATTGATGATAATCACGCACTATTTTTTTTTTTCTCGAAAGTTACATTTTTGGTGCACTATACTGTGAGTAGCACACCAATGCAGTGTGTACATATAACACATAGATTTATTTTCGTAATAAATTTCAAAGTGTTGGTAGTAAGAGTGCGTTATTTTTTTAACTTGTTTTAGTCGGTGTGCTATACAGTTCGAAACGCACCAGTGCAATGTCTAATTAATAAGGTACCAGGGTGGTGTGTAAGTAATAACGCACCGTAATATAATTAAATTTGCACAATGACAATGCAAACATCCACATTTAAATTTTGCGAAGGTTTTACGTTGTGGAGGAAATAACAGAGGTCAGTTATTGGTGCTTCTCTCAATTAAATGCACAGGTGCGTTTGGTTTATCCATATGCATCGGTGCGTCTTTTTATAATGAAGCACATTGTCAAATTATAAAAGTTATTCAAAGTTAGATTGTTCTATGCTACCCGAGATGAGGGTTTTGGCTCAATTGCACGAAAAAATGAATTATAATATCAAATGGCTAATTCTTCAGATTCCAACTCATTTTGTATCTTTGGAAGTCCTTCAAGTTTTCTAATGTCGATTGTAGTACATCTAGATTTGATTGATAATTCATTTATCTCATTGAATTTATGTTATGTATGCAAATGCAGTTTAATAATTGTTCATTGAATTTTGCAGGATGAAGATTCATGATCGAGTTCAGATGCTTAATATATTCGAGTATTCCCAAAATTTTGCAAGCTCTCGTGGGGAGAAAGATACTGCAAGCAAATGTTTAATGAAAATGAACAACTTCTTTACCTTACCAATCCTAACATGTCATCTTACAACAACCAACCTGGGTCAATGATATTACAACGTGAATTGGATTTCTTTTATGTAGACAACCTCGTAGGCAGTAAGAAAAAAATGATTGAGTAATTGTATTTTTGGATTCTCAATGGAACTAATGTAGATGCATCTTTTAATTCGACATTTGTTTTATAAAGTGGTTCTTTCATGTTTATTATTGGGAAAAAATGTCCATGCTTCTAATAAGTGTTTGGTATAATGTTTAAACATATTAAAAGCATTGTGTTATTAATATTATTGATGTAATGTTCAATATTTTTACAATTAGGATTCTGATGACGAGCGACCTGTCCACCATCTACCATTGCACCCCACTACAATTTTAAGTCACAAGCTTGCTACTAAATGAAAACGACTCAGAGAAGAAGTATACTGAGAATGGTTGAAACAACCACCTATTCAATTCCCACTATGTCACGAGTCACCAATTTAAGACCTCGACAGTAACACCAGTTCTTCACATGTTGGGGCTGAAGGAAATGATATAGAGGTTGTTATGGATGATTTTTTGCGGGATACCCAAGCCATGGAGGGAATGTTGTTAGATGCGTTCCAACAAAATGAACTAGGGGGTGACGCTGATGTCGCAGATAACTTCTAGAAATCCTGCAATCTACTTCCACCACCCCTCTATTTGGTTGAGTACAGGGGTCTGCAAGGTCTACCCAACTAGGGACAACAATGTTACTGTACAACTTGAAATCAATCTATGGTTTGTCAGACACGTGTTTCTCAACACTTTTGGGGTAACTAACCATTAAGTCCCCTAAGTTTTCAAGGAATCTTGTCACACAATGAAGGAAGAAAAGGGATTATTTGTTTCATGCTTAATGACAATGTACATTTCTATTTCCTACTAATTGCAAGTTGCTCAAAGATAAGGTACTTCTGAGTGATAATCTCTTGCTCGATAGCTAGGCAGAGGAAAAACAAATGCTGAAAATGTTGGGTGTTGAGTACATATCATACCATGCATGTTCGAATGATTGTATTCTATACATAAATGAATATGTGGACAAAGAGATATGTCCAGAATGTGGGCATGATAGGTACCATAAATAAAAAAACAAGGGTAAGCACATGGTCCTCCTCATAAGGGATTGAGGCACATTCCTATATTTCCAAGGATTCAAAGGCTCTTTCATTACAAACAATTAACTATGTTGCAAGGGTGCCATGCCTCACATAGAAGTGAGCCATGAGCTATGTGAATCCCAACAAATTCAATAGTCATGAAGAATATATAGCATACATGGCCCAATAAATTCAATGATGAAGTACAAAGCCTTCGATTGAGCATAACTATGGATGCAGTTAACCCGTATTCCCTCCAAAACACCTACTATTATGTTTGGCCAGTGGTAGTGATCAATAAAAATACCCCCCCATTGTTGTCCATGAAGAATTAACATCTTATGTTGGCTATTATAGTCATGGGTAGAAGACAAGTGAAGAGAATGGATGTCTACCTCCAACCATTGATTAATGAATTTAAGAAATTATGGGAAGGGATACAAGAATACGATGTATCAAGACCCATCCGAATGAAGAGGACTTTTACGTTGTATAACATATGTGAGTACACCATGCATGATCATCCAGGACTAGGAGTTTGCTCTGGTAAGCATGTTCATTGATTTGTTTATATGTGTAATTTTATTTGGGATACGTCATTTGGTGAAACTATATTTTTGACACTAACATGCTATGTAGACAATGACATCGCAGGTCTTGTAACAAAAGGGTATCATGGACATAAATTTTGTGGACCTTCTATAAAGGCTAGGTGGTCCAACCACCTATGAAAGTAGGTGTATGATTATTTTAGGGTATTCCTCCCAGAAGACCACCCTTATAGAAGAGTTGCATATGCTTTCAATGGTAAACCAGAGAGAACCCGAAGATTGAAAATAATTCCACCGACAAAATGGAATAGGGCATATGACATAAAGAAGGAGAAGGAAATGGAAGAATTGTTTGATTCAAATGGGAAACCTATGTTCAATGATCCTGGATTTTTTGGCACCTACGTTGAGAAAATGCCCATTGGGATGAAGAGGAAATTTGTATTTTACGAGCTTCCATATTGGGAGCATATTAAGATTGGCCACTTATTAGATCCCATGCATATATTAAAAAATGTTTTGTCTTCTTTACGGAGGCACATATAATGGAGTAATTACGGAGGCACATATAATGGTGTAAAAGTGACACATTGGCTATTGAGAGAGATATTATTGCTTCAAATACTAAAAAGAGACATTGGCCAAGAAACGAAACTAGAGGAGAGGTTGGTCCCTCTTGGTCTTTTAAAGAAGGTGATGTCCCATGTATTTTGAAGAAAGATGATCTTTCTATGGCGAAGGATGTTATATTGGTTGTGAAGGCACCTTTTTTATATGGGTCGAATCTACGATGTTGCTTCACTGTAGAAGGAAACTTGTTGAGGTTGAAATCACATGACCATCTAAACCTTCTAAGGGTATGTAAGTTGAATACATGATTCTTCTTCTATACTAATGTCAGTAAAAATATGGTATGCACTCACAATTTTATGGAAATTAATGATGTGTGTGTCTATTTTTTAGTGTCATTATCCTTTGCTTATGTGTGGTTGTGTGAACCATGACTTCCCCCAGGACTTGCGACATCGCATATCGAAATTATCTGCATTTGTACATTGGATCACATCAAGGCAGATTCATATGGCTAGCATTCCACGGTGGCGTCAAGAGATAACTGAGATTGTTTGTATGTTTGAGAAGGAACTGCCCATGAGTTTTATGGACTTGCAAGTCCATCTTCTAATTCACCTACCCGATGATTTTGAATTAGCTTGGGTGCTCTCATGTCATTGGATGTTTTTCTTAAAGAGGTACATGAAAAAATTGAAGGGGTTTGTTCAACAAAGGGAAAAACCAGAGGGCTCTATGGAAAAGGGGTACATGGTATACGAGTTGTTCTATTATGCTAGTGAGTACATCAAGAAAATTGATGACATGGCAGGGGATGTCATTGAGACGACCATCAAGATGAGGAAAAAATGGAAGGGGAGCTACTCCAAACGAATGGAAAAAGACACTTGATAAAGGGTAAGTCAGTTATATTTTATCAATTTAGTACAGAGAAATTGTTTACAATGAAGTTGATAATATATATTTCATCCCATGCTATTTGTTTTGAATTCTTTTATACATTATCAAATTTAGAAATTTTGATGCCATCAATAAATTCTTTCTTTAAGTTGATAATATATATTTGATCTCATGCTATTCATTTTGAATTTTTGTATACATCGGTGAATTTGGAAATGGATGCCATTAATAAATTCATTCTTTACATAGTTGTAACATCCCCAGTTTTAATCCCCACGAGCTAGAATGTAATCATGTAAATGTGACTTAGGCTGGTGAGCCGATATGTTGAAAGGTTAGGGTGCCTAGCAATGTAATACTTCGAATATATTAATAAAATACATCACTAGTTGCAAGATGAACGAGGACAAAGGTAGGGGGCTATGATTCCACAAGAGAGGGGGGATAAAGGGGCAAAGTCTTTATATTATTAGTTTTTTCACCCATCTTGGTTTTAGTTGGGAAAAGCAGTTACATGAACTTCTTGGGGAGGCAATGTGGTTCTTGATTTCATGTAATTATATAAATCCTCTTTTGGGTTGTTTGGGGGTTGGTAATATTTTTTATTCATTCACTCATTCATTTGGGAATTCCTCATTATTTCTTGCTCATTCGTGTGTTGGGTATCACATGGAAACAAATGGATAGAGGTAGAGAGCCATTGCTAGATGGCTGTAAGTAATTGTTGATTATTCCAGAAAGGAATGGATGCTTGTGTGCATGAGATTGATGAAAGTTGTGAAATAATTGTCCACAACTAAGAATCCATGGAGTTTCCAACATTGAGATTTTCTGACCAACATCATTAGAGCTCTGGAAAGAAATTGGAACAACTTGAGGGATTGCATTACACAGAAAGGGGTTTATTTATTTGCGTTGTGTAGGCTGAAGGGGAAGAGATATACTAAATTACTATTATTGTGTGGTTGGGAAAACCGTGAGAGCTTGATAGCTAATTGTTGTGTGTTTTAGAGTTGACCTAGGACTCGTCCTTGTGAATTCATAGCCCTGGCTCGAGGGTGACTTGCTTCTAAGATTTGGAACAATAGTGTCTATGGTTGGGTGGAATGTATGACATCTACAACCAATTGGTGAATGGTTTAATTACATATAAGTGCTCTCTATGTTTTCTGTGTAATGTATATTCCGTTATATATTTATGATCTCTATGATGTGTTTATAGGTGCATGCTTGTTGTTAATGTTGTGCATGGCATGATATTCATTATTTTATGGTTTAACATGTTATGGATTAACTGTATGCATTGGATTCATGTTTCTTGAATTAAAAGAATGGAACATAAATTCAAAATCAGTCTAAGAAGGCAAATTTCGAAGTACTCGAGAAATGGGTACGTTTTAGATCAGTATCCAAGCAAATTGTTTTGGGTTTGTTGTTCTGGGTACAACAAATTGGTATCAAAGCATTCTTGAAGTAGTGTGGCTCAGCATGGTGGTTGGGTACGTGACAAACACAGAGGCAATGCAACCATGGGTCGCGTTGTATGAAGAGAAAAGAAGGAAATGGTACAATGACAGTGTTAAATTATGATCTTGATTTCTTATGCAGATTATTTCTTTAAATTCTTCAACACTTTGATTCCATCTTAATACATTTCAACAATATAGAATCATAAATGAATAGCAATAACCATGTAGATACGTAAGCATGCACATCAACAACACATATACCCTGGGGAAACCCTGTACAGGGGGAAAAACCCCAACAAACAATATTCCTTTATTGCATTAATAATGTATGATTACTTACAAAATATCCACCATGAATACTCTGCTCTTAAAGAGATTTCCAAGTCGACACTGACCCGACTGAGTAACTAAGAGACCTTGCTGATATCTAGACTCCTGTTACAGGCCAACACTAAAGAAGTATCCGAGTTGCCTTCAAAGACTGAGATATGCTTCCTCTTATGGACTGATATATCAGCTCTGATATGGGTTGTTTTTGCTGCCTCTATTTGATTGATACATGCCTCTAACTAGTACTGGTACAACTGCCTTTATATGACTGATATGTGCCTTTGTTTAACACTTGTAATGCTGCCTCTATAGGTATGATATGTGCCTCTATAACGTTGCCTCTATAGGTATGATATGTGCCTCTGTAATGATTCCTCTATAGGTATGATATGCACCTCTGTAATGCTGCCTCTATAGGACTAATATGTGCCTCTGTAATGCTGTCTCTATAGGAATGATATGTGCCTCTGTAATGCCGCCTCTATAGGACTGATATGTGCCTTTGTTTAGCAGCCTCTATAGCTTCACCTTTACCCTACATAACAATTGTGTGGAAGAGAGGGGGTCGGCCTCTGCTTATAAATGAATGAATATGAGAGGACTCGAATTAGAGGTAAGGGGGCATACTTGACATAACTCAACTTCACACTTTAGTTCAAAAATAGAACTAGACTTGAGACTTCAGTTACAACTCACCCTTGACTTGGCATGCATTCATACTAACTTAACATGCACATGTCATGCGTGCATGCGGTGCATGTCATACATGCAACATGCAACTATACATGCATGCAACATGCAAAAACTTGACAACTTTGACTTTGACATAGACATGCAACTTTGACTTCTACAACTCAACTCTTTACAAGGCAATTCAAATCTCTCTTCATGGTGGATAATGTTACACGTGCCAACGCACTAGATCAATACATTTATATCATTTGCAATATTAGGAATATCATTTGTTTCTAGCTCATAGTAATTTTATATTCAACCTAACTTTTGCTAGATGCCTTGAATTTTTCTCATGGCTCACAAGGCTTAACTAGTCTTATAGTGGTTGTACGTTCCCACTAACTTTTGTACTAGTTTGTCTATGCTCACAGAGGTTGTACATCCCCTCTGACTTTTGCACTTGACTATGTATGCTCACAGAGGTTGTACGTCCCCCCTGACTTTTGCATTAGACTTACATAACATCTTGTTCATCTTGACTTTTGGTTTGACTCACAGAGGTTGTACGTTCCCCCTGGATTTTTTCAATACCTCACAAGATTAGTTGATTCTCCAAATCTCCCTGGCTAGCCTCAGGGTGGCCCATATGGCCTCTCATTGGAGAATGATTGTCGAGGATGCCAAATTTAATAGACATGAAATCATTCAGACAATCGAATGGTAGAAGCATGCCTTATCCTAATCATTTAAAAAAAAATATGCCAAAAATATGTCCCAACATTTGGGTGGCTGACCAGATACAAGAAAAATATGCGGTGTCCGGTCGTAACCCACGTGGAGAAGATATGGATGCACTAAGCATAGGGATCAAGTGTAACAACTTTGTAATAACCTCTCTGAGTACCGCATTCTATTTATAATATTTCAAATTTGAATTGTAACATGTATTGTGTTTTTATTTTAATGCTTTGGTTATTAGACATATGATATCGTCCTTTGTTCACATTTTTACAGGTGCAGTTGTTTCCATCGATGTGGGCATATGGATATCACTTTTTCACTGAGTATGCTGATGATGGACACATCACCCAATATTGTGGAGTGGAGGTCGAGTTCAACCAATCTAGTCATGCTAGCCATCGTGATGAAAACCTAATAGAGGGGGAGTTAGGTTACATTGGAAAGATACAAAAGATCATGCAAGTAGAATTCTCATTGTTTTAATGTGTTATTTTTTGTTGCAAGAGGTGGGATACCTTCAACCGGAGAAATGTAATTGAAGATTGTGATAGTGGGCTGATATGTATTAACTCTAAAAAATGTGGGTTGAAAGTAAGGAGCCTTATGTGTTCCCAAAACATTGCAACCAAGTGTTTTTTTACTCAAATGTGTTGGATGGGGATTGGTGGTTCGTACTGAGACATGATCCGAGATATAAACATATTTTTGAGAACAACAATGTTACAATGCCAAGAAAGGAAGATAATCCTGTTGATGGCAATGAAGATTGATTTGTAATTGATTTGTTTGGGCATTTATGTTGTGGATGTGTCATTTTATTATGGGTATCTATAATGGACAATTGTGTTTTTTTTCTTCATTTTATAATTATGTTTCATATGAAAAGTTAACTACCATTTACAACCACCATATTGAAAATACATTAAATAGTACAAGCATAATATGTGGTTTTGATACATTTTTATTGTCATATTTATTATTTATTATAGCAAATTTATGTTGTGTTGTATTAAAATATGTTTATGTTTTTTTTTTTGTAAGTGAGTGTGAGTTCCTATATTACTGAAAGAGGTTATGATACAAAAAGAGGGGGAATCCCTTGATCTTCCGAAATGGAAACTAGATCAGGGACTCTAGAGTTGCACTTTCTAAGATATAAGAGGGGTAGGCTGGGTCGTCACCTTGGGAAACAGGCCCAGTCCTACTATATCCAGTTTTGAAGAGCTAAACAAAAGTATATATATAAAATACATAATCATATAAAAAGGAGGTTGCACCTACGCTGAGCAACACAACTTGACCAATGGATGAACCGATGCTAGTCCAAGATGATGAGAAGTTTTTTTCCTTCATCCTTTCTTTCCCTGTTCTCATCCCTCTGGACCACCGTACGCGTCTTTTTGATGCAGGCTGGGGCTCCATTCCGGTCCACTGGCGTGATGTCCATGTGGTGGACGTAGCGCAAGTATAGGTGGAATTGGCCTGCCATTCGTTCCATTTTCTCCTTCTGGTCCCTCTGGTCATTCGCTAGTCGTTTTGTACTGGCCTCCAAGTTGTTGAGGCGACTCAGGATCTCTGTAAGAAGTTTTTTGTGGTCTCTGTTATCCTTTCAGCTGACATATTTTCGTTCAGAGCTCACCTTGCCTATTAACATCTTTGTTTGCCAAGCCTCCTCCATCGTTTTGTGGTAGAGGTTTTCTCTGGGCTGTGTGTCCCCTGGGTCCCTTATCCAGTTTGCTTCCTGAATCAATTCCTTCCATGCTTTACCCTTGCGTTTGGTATTGATTTCTTTCTCCCACCTAGTGATGATCGCTTTGCTTTTTGGTTCTACTTGTGTATGAAAGGTGCCCTTGGCCTCTCTAGCCGCTTGCTCCATCCTTGTACTCCTCTGAGAGCTTATTGAAGGTTCTTTCCCCTGGGGGATTCCCTTACTGTGAGTTTTCTTCATGCGTACCATCTCACCTGGTTTGTGGTAGTTTTTGCCTTGGGTTCTCCTTCTCTTCCTATTTGTACCTCCCTTGTTTTTATGATAGCCCTTGCAGTTGCTCTTTTCCTGTCTGTAGCTATTCCTAGTGCTTCTTCTCTTATGGGATTTCCCCAGCTGCAGGCTCGTCCTAGCAATCATGGTCTTCCTGTAGAGGTGTACCTTTCTGTCCTTTTTCTCTATCTCGGTATGTGTGCTCTTGCTGACCTAACCATAAGCCCTGCGCCAACCCTTGTCTCCGCACGTTGTACAACCAATTGTTCCACTCCCCGTATCTGTAATTGGGTGAGGTGTATCCATACTTAACCATCGTAACACCGTTTTCCCTTCGTCCTTTGCTACCTGCTGATTACCTTTTCTTCTTTCCCACGAACAACCCCTGTACTTATTCCTTTTGACAGGACCTTGGTGTCGTACCCCCATTTGCTGTGTGGTCTGAGTCTGCATTGTAACTCGTGGTTGAGTGATGGGAAATTAGATTCTTCATGGTTCCTTCATGCCCGTCAATTATCCTTGCGCCTCTTTCCTCGGTGTGGTCGTTCGTACTTCGGTTGCCGTCACAGTCTTTTGTCGCTAGTTGGATGCAGTCTGTTCTGAACTGACCATTCGGGATGTTACTCCAGATAGTGTTTAGTTTTGATTCTTCCTTGCTGACCCCCTCATTAGCGATTCTGTCCACCAGTCCATTTGCTCACTTGTGTACCCAACGCAACTCCACTGTGTTCCCCGTCTGAAAATGCTCCTAGATTTTTTGTAGGGAGTGTGCCAAGCGCTAGTGCCTCTGAATTTTTCTCACTCTGGTGCCATTTTGGAGTCTCTTCACTGTGTTGATAACCAGTGTGGAATCACCTTCCACGATGGTGTTTTTCATCATTTCACGGCTTAGGATCTCAAGACCAGTCTCCAGGGCTTCGAATTCCACGACGTTGTTGGTTGAGTTTCCAGACTCCCAGCATACAACCAGATTATGTTTCCATCACTGTCCTCGATTACCCCTCCCATTCATGTCATTCCTGGGTTACCTTTTGACGCCCTGTCGAAATTCAACTTGAGGTATCTTGCTGGGGGGGGGCTTCTAGTTGAGCTCACCTACTAGGAGTTGCAGTAATTGACTTACATGATTGTGGTTGCACCCGTCTTTCAAGTGAAAAGATTATAGGATTTGGGAGTCCTGGTCTGTGAGTTGCACTCTTCCTGTCTGACAGTTGCGGCTCTGTACCGTTTCTCTTATCAGGGAGATTATTGTTTCCTTGAGTTTCCTTTCTGGACGGATTTCATTCCTAAAGATGCGTCTGTTCCTTTCTTTCCATATTTCCCATATGATCATCCCCAAAATGAGGGTCCAACAGAGGTTCAACTCTTCATTTTCGCTGTAATTTTCTTTCCAGATATTGATAGTTGTGCAGATGTTACCTCGGATCTTATTGGACTATCGGAAGATACCTGCCGCCCAGTCCCAGATCTCTGCTGTGTAGTTACATTCGTCGAGGAGGTGATTCATTGTTTCTTCCTTAGCTTGACATAGGTGGCATCTTGATGGGCCTATGAATCCCCTTTTCCTTAGGTTTTCCCAAGTTAGAATTCGGTTGTGGAGTATTAACCATTTGAAATTTTTTATTTTTTCCCATTGGGGGATGTTCCAAAGCTTATCCCATTGTTGCGCTGGATCTTCTTGGTCCTGGTCCTCGATGTAGTGTTGGAATTATTTCAAGTTGAATTCCCTGCCGTCTTTTTGTCCCCATCTCAGTTGGTCATCCTCTTCTGAGATTACAATTTTCCTTCTCCCCAGTTCCTCCTCCACCTCTTTTACTCTTGTTGTGGTCCGATCTCTATTTTGCGGGCTGAGAGTGTCCCAGATTCTCCACCTGTTGCAATTTGTTTCTTGTTTCCAGTAGTGGTAGACTCTGGTTTTACCTTGCACGGTCATCTCCTGTTGAAGTTCCTCCCTGTCCAGATTTTCCATTCTGGGTTCCTGTTGCTAGGCGTCCTCCCAGAATCTGGCTGTTCTGCCATTCCTTACTTCCCAAAAGATGTGTGTCTGGATCTAGGCTTTGTTGCACCAAGTTAGGTTCCAGATGGCTGATCCTTCCATGTTTCCCCTAAAGTGGATTCTGTCCTGGTCGTTTGTGCCTAGGGCATACTTGGCCTTCTAGAGGTTTAACCACGGTGTCATAGTTTCTTTGACCCATCACCACCAGAGTGTCACCCCGTAGGCGTTGTTGGTGACTTGCGGGTCTTGTAGCCCTAGGCCTCCTTTGCTTTTTGGTTTACAAACCTTCTCCCATGCCACCAGGGCCCATTTTTTTTTTTGTTTCCACTCCTCGCCACAGGAAGTCCCTTTGGATGGTTCTTATTTTTTGTAGTATCCCCTTGGGGGTTGGAAAAACAGACATCATAAAGGTTGGAATTGCTTGCAGAACCAATTTGGTCAACATGAGTCTTCCCGCTAGGTTGAGGGATCTGTATGTCCAGTTTTTCACCCTCTCCTATAACTTGTTGATCACTCCCTCCCAAGTTGACATTTTGTATGCCCTGTCTGTCAGGGGGATGCCCAATTACTTGGTTGGGAGTGATTTGCGTTCAAAGCCCAAGGTATTGGCCAGATTTCTTTGAATTGCAGGGTTGGTGTTGAAGAAAAAAGATCATAGATTTGGAGTGGTTGATCTCTGCACCTGAGGCTTCCACAAACTCTTCTAAGATTATTTTGTAGGCTTTTGCTTCCTTGACCATGGGTATGCCATGGAGTAAGGTGTCATCCATGAATTGTTGATGTGTGGAAGTAGGGAAGTTTTCGAAAGGTTTGATGCATGCTATTTCTCCTGCAGCTGTTGCGCTTTTTATGCTTCGACTGAGACCTTCCATCATCAGAATGAAAAGGAAGGGGGACAACGTGTCTCCTTATCTGATGCCTCTCGCAGGCCATAAAGTTTTGGCTACGGATCCATTTATTAGGAGCGAGTAACTTGTCGTGGACATTAGGTTGACTATCAAGCTGATCTAGTGCTAGGTGAAGCCAAAGGCTTCCAGAGTCTTGACCATATAATGCCAGCTAATTTTGTCAAAAGATTTTGCTAGATCCAGTTGCATTATCATTCCCCCTCTCCTCTGAATTTTCAGGGTGTGGATTAGCTCATGGGCATGGATGATGTTGTCAATTATTTGTCTTCCTTCCATGAAGCCTGCCTGTTCTTGTGAGATTAGTGTGGGTAGGAGGGGTTTTAATCTATTGTCTATGACTTTGGAGATTATCTTGTAAACCACATTGCATAGAGCTATAGGTCTATAATAGTCGGGGGTCCTGGATTCATTTTCTTTGGGAATTAGAGTAATCATTGTAGCATTTAGCACTTTTAGAATGGAGGATGACCGTCTAGAGTTCTCCACTATCCTATAAACGTCATGTTTGACCACTTACCAACAGGCTTTGAAAAAATCCACTGTGAAGCCATCTGGACCTAGGGCTTTCCCATAGGGCATTTCCTGGATCACTTGGTCAATTTCCTCCTCAGCAATGGGTTTATTTAGGTTTTTATTTTTTTCCTCAGTGACTAGACGGGGGATGTGCTGGGTTATCCTTTGGATGGCCTTCGTTTTGTTTTTATTGGGTTCCTAGGCTATGCCATGGAAGTAGTTTACCAGAGTAGTTTCGATCTCCTTTTGAGATTCTCTCTCGATCCCATCCTGATCGTTAATTTTCAAGATTTTGTTGTGGGCTCTTCTGAAAATGGTTGTTCTATGAAAAAACTTGGTGTTTCGCTCTCCTTCCCTTAGCCATCTGATTTGGGACTTTTGTCGCCAAAGAGTTTCTTCCAGATGGCATCTAGCTTCCTATTCCCGGGTCATCTGGAACTCTTCCTTTTTCTGAACCTCTGTATAGCCCTCAACTATGCAAATTTCCTAGAGTTTTCTCATTTTGTCTTCAATGTTTTTTTTCTCTTGGTTTATATTTCCAAACATTTCCTTGTTCCATTCCTTAAGCTTATATTTGATGTATTTTAGTTTCTTATAGAGTTTGAACATCCTTGTCCCTTTCTCTGGTTGTTCCTCCCGCCACCACTGTTTGATTTTTTCCCTAAAAGTGGGGTGTTTGATCCAAAATTTCTTAAATGTGAAGGGTCTATTCTTCGATGTGGTTTGGAAACCTGCTTCCATTTGGACTGGCCAGTGATCAGAACCTCCCCAGGGAAGGATGTTTCATTCTAAGGTTAGCTGCTGCATAATGATAGACTCCGATACTAAGAATCTGTCTAGTCTTGTAGCTACCTGATATTGGTTCATCTGCAAGTGACATGATAATATTGAAGTCCCCTGCCAGGATCCATTGGAGGTTACTGGATCGGGTTTTAAGGTCTTCTAGATCTCATATCATTCTTCTCTTTTCTTATGACACTTGGGGTCCGTACACATTGGTGCATAGAATGACCTCCGTATTTATGATGATTTGCATGCCAACCGTTAGTGTGTGCTTGGTAGCTTTGGCTGTTATTAGGCTCAACACTTGTGGGTTCCACAAGGTGAGAATGCCTCCTACCATCTGGTGGCCTCTGACAACCAACATCTTGTACTTTCTCCATTGTTGTTTGCTGATTGTTTCCATTCTGAGTATAGTACATTTTGTCTCTTGAATGAAACAAAGATCCAGTTGTTCCTTCCTAAGTCTACTTTTGAGGATTCTCTGCTTTCGCGGGCTGTTTAGGCCTCTTATATTCCATGTTATAACTTTCATTTAAACATGTGGGGTGGAGTTGGGGAAGAGTTTCTTGATCTTACCTGATTTTATCAACAATGCTTCAAGCTCCTATAGGGCCATGCTGTTTGATTTTCTGCCTTTTTTCCTCCTCGTCTGCTTGGGTGAGAGTTGTGGTTTTCCCTCCCCGAATTTGATTCCTAGGTGTCCTATCTCCTCGTGTGTGTGCTTGAGCTCTCTAGATTTGGCTTCCTCCCTTAGGAGGAACATGTATTAGATGCAATCTAGTTGCTCTGTTGGAACGTTGTCTACTCCCTACCTTTTCCAATGCTCTAGTATGTTTGGGAGATCTATCCCTTCCCTTTCCACAAGGTCTATGAGATTAGGGTATTCTGTACCCACTTTGTTTGGGGTCATGTCTGCATCTCTCTCTACTTCTTTCATGGGGGTGTTGTCATCTCTGGTTTCTCCATCCATAGGAGTTGCGCCACTCCCTTGTTCCTTCTTATTACTTGGGCTATCTGTGGGCTCATTTGTTGCTTGTTCCTTGGCTTCTTGAGCTTTTGCCAATTCCTTGTCACCTTTTGCCCCTTTGTTGGTTGTGTCCTGTCCTTCTGTTCTATTCCGAGCCTCCGGGTTTCTCCCTGTTGGGGTTTTACTTTATTTCTTCTTAGCTCTGCTTCCGTGGTTTGACTTTATAAACCCATCCTCATCCTGCTGTGGTTTGGTTCTTTCCGCTTCCTGGTTTTTATTGAGAGGACATTCTCTGATTAGGTGTCCATGTTCATGACATCTTCTGCATCTGAAGGGGATCTGATCATAGTCTATGTTTTAGATCCATTCCTCATCCCTGAATTCCAGACTTATGGCTTCTGGGAGTGCTCCCGACACATCCATCTCTATGCAGATTCTTGTGTAGGATGTATATCTTCCTTTTAGGGTGGCTTACGAAGTCTTCACATATTTTCCATGTTTTTTCCCTATTTCTTCGAAGGTAGAGGGTAGCCAGTAATCTAACGGTAATGAGTAAAATCTCAGCCAGACCAGTACATTCTTGAAAGTCTCTTTTTCTGGGGAGAAATTTTCCTTCCAAGGCCGCATGTAGAGTCCTGCTGAGGCATGGAAGTATGCCCCCCCATAAAAGACCCTATCCTTGTCTTCCAGGTTCATGAATACTGCTCTGAAGAAACCTTTCGAGCCCAGGTGGATTTCCACTTCTCCGCTTGGCTTCCAGTGATATTTAATCTAGTTGCACAACGTTCTTTCTATGGGCCACAAACCCATAAACTTGCAGATTAGCACATGCGTCTTCATCTGGTCCCTGCAGAGTTGCGTTTGCGGATCCTCCAGGATTACCTTGGATATCATTGCTTTTTTAGGTTTACATGGGTTGCGCCCTTCTACCCCATTGAGCTTCGCCATGTCTTGCGCAACACTATGAGTTTCTCTGGCTTCTTGCCCCATGCACTCACTTTTTCCCTGGTTCCTTTCTTGATTTTTTTCTGGGTCTGATCTCAAAGTGCTTGGCATTGGTGCATTGAAACCTATGCCTCTTGGCCCTTCCCCCTTGTCCATCATTACCTGTTTTTATGAGGGGGATCCATTACCCCCCCCCTTTGGTACTAATGCTGTCCTCTGTTATGGTCGTGGCTGCCAAACCCTAGCTTGCAGTTGCTCCAAACCCTCCCTACACAATCGATCACACTTCCACCTTTTTAAAACATTAACAACCTAAAATATGTTTATGTTAACCTTTGAATTACCAAGCTTTAATTGAGATATCACAAAGTTGGTGACGTACAATAGCAAAGATTTATTTAAAATTATATTTTATTTAACAAAAAACAAAGGCATTAAAAAATATTCAAACCTAAAAATTTTTATTGTTTGAAAAAATCAAAATTCAAATAAATATATACTTACTTTGATGGAACTTCTAAGGACAATTCCAACAAAACAACTTCGTGCAACATCTACACTTGTGGTGTTGGCATTACAGTTTACCAACTTTGATGGCATTCCCCACCTTAACTAGTGCAATTATCATGGCCTTCACCTATTCCACTCCATCCTTTAGTTTTATAATCATATAAACTTATATTAATCATTCTTTTTTACATTCTCCTTGAAATAAGTGTCATTATAGGAAAGACATGGAAATTATAAAAGAGCCTTTTTCTGGAGACTAATCAAAATTAAGGAAAATTTTAATGATCGATACTTATTTGAAAGTATAGAAACCTTTGTCAATTTTTCTAATTCTTAAAATACTAATTACAAGATGTTGGGTGATATTTTTTTTAATAGAAGATTCATAAAATTTGTATTGGAGTGAAAAATTGTGAAACCATTTCATCCAAAGTGTATAGATCAAAGTGTATTATTATTCTCTATATTTAGTATTTGAAATTTAATTGAATAAATTTCATATATTATAATAGTTGGATAATATAAATTAATAAAATCTTTGGAAAAATTAAATATTAATAAAATATAATAATTGTGCTTTTAGTAAACAATTATATTATAACTTTGTCTTGTAATATTTGTATAATAAAAATTAAAAAAAGAACATTATTATAACATCAAAATCATATTATTAGTGAATAATTATATTATAATTTGTTATTATTGTAATATATGAAAAATACATAAATATTCAAATCACAATCATTTCACTCATCATGTTTAAGTATTTTTGTTTCTAAACACGTTCAATCAACATATTGTATCATGTTGGACAACAAACAATTCATTTTGAAGAACAATTAAACATTATATGGCATTAATGGTTATGCAAATTTGCAATCACAATCCAAATTAAACGTTTTCATAAAAGTAAAGTTAAACATTATATGACAACTATAAATTTAAATGAGTGATGCATATCAAATTTCACTTAAAAATATAGAAATCGTTAACAATGTTCGTCATTAGCATATTCATAATACATTTTATAAATCAAACAACAACAACTACCACAACATTATATGAAAAACATAATATAGATGAGCGATATTCATATGAATATACATGTCAAACATACATCTAAAAAAAATTTGCAATAAACATGTCATATATAAATCTCAGGTCAAATATAAAACAATCAATATAAATGTCATTCAGTACCACTACTAGCTAGGTCCACTACCAGATCGAGGTGCATCAATGTCTCTGCTACCAGAGGTAGAGCCTCTATCAAGAACAACTATCTCAGAAATAAATGTTGACAAAAGTGGACTATCAAATGTCTCTTTGTTAATATCACGAAGATGTGCAACAATACCCGATGTGAACATAGTATCCAAAGCATCAAAATATTGTGACACATGTGGAGGAACAGGACGAGGAGGGGTATTGGTGGATGATGACACATGTGGACTAGGAGAAAGACAATGATCAATGGTTGATGACATAAGTGGAGGAGGAGGGGCAATATTAGTAGAATATGGTGACACATGTGGATGAGAAGCAACAACATAAGGAGGAGGAGGAGGAGGAGGAGGAGGAGGAAGATTCAGACACATGTGGAGGGGAAGCAGAAGGAGGAGGAGGATCAGACGTGGATTTAGGTTCATAAACATGTGGAGGGGATGTAAGAGGATTGATAGATGGTGCGACTAACTCAGGTGGAGGAGAATCAAAAGGAGGAGGAGGATCATGTGATGGTTTAGAGGAAGTGGATAAATCTATTGATGAGCTAGATGTAGTGGGATCATGAGAAACACTCCTCAACGTCTCTATGAGGTTGACAATAACAACAATATGACGCATCAATATCATCATGTCACGAGGAAAATACCTTCATATAGTAGAGAGATCTTGTACCTGTAATATGTCTCTAACGAGTATGGGTACCACTCCATTACTAGTCATGACACAACATAGTTGATCCACCACCTTTAGCCGAACTCTGATATCCGACTTGCATGGCATGTGGGGTCACTATACTACTAGAGGATGGTCCTCTACCTCCTCCATCACCTCATCCTCATGTTGGAGAGGCTCATCCCCAACATATGTGCTAATATATGAAAAAAATAGATAATTATAATAAGATAATTGAAACAAAATGTTACTATAAATTACAAGTGCATTAAATAAGACATAAAAATATACAAATAAATTTATCAAAACATAATGATAATATTACCTATATCATCTGGTGTCTCCTCTACTTTAAATCATATGTTTGGACATCTTCTCCAATCCATCCCCGTGTATGGGTACTCTACAATATTGAGGACAAGATTGTCCTTGCTAGCCAATAAATCACATACCTCCCTACTAACTAGAGAAATGAGAAACTCGTATTGGCCCCTCTTGGGCGTCAACTTCCCCCACATGGCATACGTGCATCAAATATAGACCTAGCAACAAAACGTGCTACTACTAGTTGAGTGGCATGAATCCTCTCAAAAAATAGTGTATAGAACTCTAACGCGAATGGAAAGAATCTCGTCCTAGACGAAACAACAAAACAATGATCTTATACACGACAAAAATGTCACAAAAGAACATTCACCCACCTAATCAATCGAGGCATCTGCAATAAACTACCTTTATAATACACCATAAAAGAACTAATGCATCGCCCATCGTAGCTATACCATGAAAGTGCCGAGAGCATTAGACACAGACACCTAATGTCCTCTCTCTCAAATGAAGTTATCCTCAACTGACCTCCACAAACCTAAAACTATGAAGTCAAAGGAACATGTGGACCAACATATCTTTGCACATATGTCAGATGGGTCTCTCCTGCAACACTAGGCAATAGCGCGAGGAAATGGGGCATATACTCCTTCCTCCTAGACAACCCAATGATGAAATAAACATCCTTCTCCGTGGGATGATACCACAAATCGGTACCGACCCTGAACCCTTGTTTCCCATGATCCCAACGACGGATAAATTGTTGTAACAACAAAGAGTCCCCCCCTAAGGGATGTACCCTCTTGATAAAACTTCAAGATACCAACATCCATCAAAATGTTCTATGTCGGCTATGAAATAGGGAGAGGGAATAACTCCCTCTCCCTCTCCTTGGCCTCTCACTCACGCACAAATGTGTGTATCTTTATCTACTATTGATGATGCTTCTCCTCCTCTCATCGTTGTCATCTCTGATTCACATCAAATATTGTTAAGCACACACACACACACACACACACATATAGATAAAATAAATTAAAATTATAAAACAAATACATATATAAATGACGTGTATTTTAAAACAATCTAAAAGTATTTTTTTTTTTGCAAACAAATTTTAAAAAACAACTAGTTCGCCGAAAATAGAACATACACATCGACAACGGTGCACTCTATAAAAAAAAAACCGTCGTCGTGCAATGTTGTTACTAATATGCATCAGTGCCACGTTTCTTGTCGCACCACTAAGTAGTTGTGCGGTGCATCCCATAGAACGCTTTGCACTGGCTTAGTGCTTTTAACATCATCATTTCAATGCTTTTAACTGTACCGGTTCATTTCGTTAACAAAGACACACTCCAGTGGAATAATTTATGGCACAAAAATCCACAACACCTTTTGTTAAACTGAAAGCATCGGTGCACTAGTTTTACTAGAGCACCGACATGATGTCTAGTAGTGCGTTGTATTACTAACACACCACTAACGAGGCCTTACAAAAGACAAACTGAGATGTTTATTTTTCAAAACATGTTGCGGTGCATACATTTAACCTTTACGCACCGGTGCACCACGATTATTGTTGCATCGCCACGGATTGTAGCGGTGCGTCTAAAGTTGCACAACTTTAATTGGTTATTAAAAATTCATCCTGGTGGCTTTGTCTTTACAACTCCAGTGAATTTGTTGTATTGATGGACACCGCTAGGTTAAATTGCATTATCATAGCTGAAGCAGTGTGATGTGTTACTATCAATGCATCGATGCCCCTGTGATGGTGGAGCACCGATGTTTTGTTCCATGGTGCATTATAAAGGATAGAGCTTCGAGAACGAGGTGTCCAATGAGATGTCCTACTATGCCAAGTCGGGCAATATATGTCCTGGTGGATTTCTATAAATAGTACCAGTGATCCAAATTATTTTAAGAACAACATGAAGGTGGAAATATAACAGAGCTATTGCAAGGAATACAACAATACACTAAAACTCATATTCTATAAATGATTGTCTGGAATACAAAAGACTCTAAAATGCAAAGCACACAAGATAGATATAATGGTGGTAGCTTATCTCTAAAGAGAGATCTGTCGGATATGATCATTCACAAGAACTTGATTACAATGAGTCTCCAAAGGCAATTTTAACATAAATCATAAATGAGAAATCCCTAAACATCCAAAACCCTAACCTCGAAAGATGAAACACGAAAAGGTTTGTGGGCCCTGATGGGGGTAGTTGATACGTCAACTTCGTGAGGGTGCAATTGTTGCATACGATCTCTATTTGGGGTGCTCGATATCTTTTCAGAAAGGTATAACTGAGGAGTACACATTCTGAATCACACAATACATCCCAAGAGGACTTTTTTGGGCGTTACCGAGTCAAAAAATTGTCGTTTAGGGCCTCAAAACGACCCCAAAAGTTTGGAACCCGAAAAACGGTAGAAAAATTGCTGAGATGGAAACTGTAATTTGAGTCAGTGGAATAGGTGGGTGGACACCAATGTCCACCTAGGTCAATCCTCCGCCCTTAGCAAGAAATGGTCTCCATTGCGTCAAGTTCCTCCATCAGATGGTGAAACTTCTATTGAATCTGACTCTTGGTGAGCCACTTGTCGTGATGAAGAAGCTACCTTGCTTGACAACCCGATAGAATTGGATGTTCTACTGGTGGGTCCCTTTCATCTTGGTGTCCATGATTTGATCAACTGTCACATGTTCAATGTAGTTAGGATTGAGTTCTATAGTGGCCAAGTGCTTGATTGTGTCTGAGGTGTCCAGGAGAGGTGGAAAATATGGTCGAAGTAGTTCAACATTAAATATCGGGTGAAAGCCAAGGAAAGAAGGAACACAATTCAAAATCCCTCTCACCCACAACCTTGGTGATGGTGTAAGGCCCATATCAGCGTGGGAGTATCTTCTGATGGAGTCCTATGAGGTGCTCTTTATACAAATGCAACCATACTTTATCTCCCACCTGAAACTTGTGTGGTACTCGATGCTGATTGTGGCACTGCTTGTACTTAGCATTGGATTTCTATAAAATATCATGAACTTGTTGTTGGATGTGTTGGATTTGTTCAAAACATTTGGCTACCCCATCAGCCTTGGTCTGAGCATGGGAGGAGTGTTCTTGTGCAACAGTAATGGACATAGCTACATCAATGGGGGCCAATGAATGGAACCCCAAGCACAACATAACAAGTTTGTGACCAATAGGTCTGTGGATGGCTCTGTTGTAGCTATGTTGAACATAAGGAAGGCTTTCATCCCATGTGTGTGGATGTTTGGAATTGTATATCCTCAAGATATGGAAAATCATCATGTTGAATACCTTTGTTTGTCCATCAATATGTGGGTGGAAGGAAGTCGATTTGGTCAACTTAGTGTCCATCATCAACCATAGGCTGGACCAAAAAGTGCTCAGGAACTTACTATCTTGATCTAAGACAATGGTTCATGGGAGACCAAAATGAACCCAAACATGTTCAAAGAAGAGCATGGTGGTGGTCTCGGCTATGATGTTCTTCTTGCAGGGTGCCGAAATTTCCATCTTAGAGAATCCATCAATGACCACGAAGACACAATCGTTCCCATGCTTTGTTGAAGGCAGAGCGTACATGAAATCCATGGAGATGTTCTCCCAAGGCCTATCTAGAGTAGGAAGAGGGGTGTAGAGCCCCTATTTCTTGATGGTAGGTTTGGAAATGACACAAGAAGTACATGATCTGATGTACTTGCATATATCTTGTCGAATCTTTGGCTTATAAAAATGTTTTTGCAGTATTGCCATTACTTTGTCTACACCAAAATGTCCCACTTCCTGACTTTAATGAGATTTCTAGATCAATTTTTTACACTTTCTTGAAGGAACACGAAGATGGATTAGATGGCATAGCAATCCATCCTAGAGATGAAAGTTTTGAACTGTTTTGCCTGCGCTCAATGTATGATATGCAATAAAAAATTCAAAATCATTTTTGTATAATTGTGGCCACCTGAATGTCTCATGCCTCACAAGATTTAAGACCGTGGTTAGTGCCACAATCGAGGGTCTACTAAGGAAATTTGAGACATGGTTGGTGCTACCCTTCTTCTACTTGATGTTCAAGTAGAATTGTTGCATGCACGTGGACCACTTCTAATGGTGGTCATTCTACAACTTTCCTTGTGTTTGCATGAATTGCAGAGGCCCGTGAGTACTATGGATGATCGTTTCTTTCCCCATAATGTAATGCTTCCAATGTTGACCTGCCTGCACAATGGAGTACATCTCTTTGTCATAGGTGGGTATCTACGAATAACATCAGAAAATGTTTCATTGTGATAGGCTCTCATATGCCCATGTTGAGTGAGGATTGGACTGATAACATAATTTGAAGCATATATCTCAATCTCAAACGATTGTTGTGGGTCTGGTAGAATAAGGACTGGTGTTGAGTAGAGGCATAATTTCAAATCCTCAAATGATTTATGTTGGGATGAAACTCACACAAAATTGGCCTTCGTTCCACCTTGGTAACCTGTCTTAGGGCCTAAGCGATATGAGATAACCCCAACAGAAACCTGCGGTAGAAGTTGGTGAGGCCCAAGAAGCTGCGGAGCTTGATCATTTTCTTTGGGGTTGACCAATTGTGGATGACTTGGATCTTGGCTGGATCCACACACACACCCTACTCATCCATGATATATCCCAAATATTAGATTCTATGCATGTCGAAAGAACACTTCTCTAAATTGGCATATAACTTGTGCTGTCGAAGGGTGCCCAAAACCAACTGAATATGCTTCAAATGTTCCTCCCAAGTTTTGTTGAGGATGAGGATGTCATCCAGATATACGACCACAAAAGAGTTTGGGAATGGTCGAAATATGTCATCCATCATCCACACGAATTTGGCTGAGGCATTAGTCAAGCTGAAATGCACGACCAACCACTCAAAGGGACCTTCTTTAGACTTGAAGGCTATCTTTCATACATCTATTTTCTTAATCGACACCTAGTGGTAGCCTGACTTTAGGTTAATCTTACTGAAAATCTTGGCTCCCTTGAGTTGATTGAGAAGATCATCAATTCGGGGGATTGGGTACTAGTTCTTGAATCTGATCTTGCTCAAGGCATCGTAATCAATACAAACTCACCATGTCTCATCCTTCTTTTGTACCAGACCAATTGGGCTCCCACAAGGTGAGGAGCTTGGTCTGATGTGGCCCTTTAGAATTAGCTCTTGGATCTGGGATTTGATTTCTTAATTCTCCATAACAAAATTCATGTACACATGGTTTTTAGGTAGAGGAGCACCATGTGTCAAATCAATTGAGTGCTTTACCTAACATTGCACAAACACCCTAGTAGGCAAGGAAAATATGTCTTTGTGCTCTTCTGCTATCTTTTCCACCTGCTATGTTGTGTAGAGAGACCTCGTGCAGAGGTTTTGGCAGTTGGAGTGACCTTCCATTCACCTTCATACCAAAACATAAAGAGGACAAATATCCCTATTTGAGAGACCACCTTTCTACATTGCTTTGCGAAGATCAAAGAGACCACAGTAGTTGGGACTGCCTCTGGTACTGTGTAGAGTTAATCTCCCAAAATAATAATGACACTATGGGGCCTAGATTCATAAAAAACATGACACTTCCACATATATGGTTGTCCTAACAAAACATCACAAACTTCAAGGGGGAAACATCACACAATACCTCATCTTTGAAGGGTTTGATGTCATAGTGCAGGTGACATTACTGATTGACGTAGATGTCTTGTCCCTAACTAAGCCAACCAATGGTGTATGGCTGAGGATGTGGCATCATTTTCAGGTACAACCTCTTGATAATCTCTGCTGATATTAGGTTCTTCTGGCTACCACTTCCAACAATGAAATGGAGTGGGGTCCCCTTCACCCACATCTGTGAGTGGAAGAGGCACTCCCCTTCTTCAGGCTCCTCTGGTTCATCTAGCTAGACTTTTGTGGTAGCGATGGTGACATTGGGTTCTATGTCAATGATCCATTTTCCCTTTTTCAGTTCCGAATCAGAGTCCAGGTCAGCATCCGACCTTGAGGCTTTCATCTCAACCAACAATGACTATTTGGAGTGACATTCATCAATATTGTGCCAAGGGATTTTGTGGAACTTGCACCACTTTCTAGTGTCCTTCTTTGACTTCCCATTATGCTTATTTGTTGGTGGCTTCGACTGGTTGTCTTGGGACTGGCCATCCTTGCTCTGTCCTTTTCCTTAGGAGTTAGGGCCACCCTTACCGGGCTTATGTTGCGATGGGTTTGCAAAACTGAAATATCGCTTATTATTTTTCTTGAAGTTCTACTCGATCTTGATAGCATATCAGTAAGTGGCTCCCAGTGAGTAGATGTCCATGAACTACATATCTATTTGGATGTACCATTGTAGGCCACTACAATACTTTAAAACTAGGTGCCACTCAGAGTCTTTAATACCAATATTTGTGTCAAAATTATGGAATATGTTGGTGTGCTTCGACACTGTTTGGTCTCTCTCCTGACACAGAGTTGTCCATCTCATGTATAGGTCATCATACTTTCCAAAAGGGTAATATTGCTCCTTGAGGGCATCGAAAAAAGTCTCCCAAGTGGGTCCTGGCCCAAAATTTGCAGAGTCATCCTTGACATGTTACTCATAGTAAGTCTCCCACCAATCTCTGACATGGGGAAGGGCTTTAAGGAGTGCGAAGGTGATTTTTTCACTGTTGGAAAATTTTTGGACAAAGAAATAACCCTCTAGAAGAAATAAGCGTTTTTTTAAAGTGTCGACATCTATTTGCCCTTCAAATAAAGGAATGCCAAAGTTAACTTGTACCTTAAAGGGCATCACATCTATGAAGTGATTGATGGTTGAAGGTGCCTCCATTGTTTTTTGCAATTGTCGAAGGATCCGGGCGAAATTATCCATCATCTCGTTCGTCTGTCATGTGAGGGCTTCCACGAGCAACATTTTGATAGGATCTCTTGCACCGTCATCCCTATTTTCTTCTGCCATGGTAGGTTTCTTGGGTGGATGAGAGCGGTTGTCCTCAAGAGAAACAAGCTTGAGAACCAACTCTCTATACCTGGACCTTGTTGGGACATGCAACAAGATCGACAAGAAGTAGATTGCTCTAATACCACTGATCTAGATTATTTTGAGAATGACATGAAGGAATAAATATCACAGAGATATAACAAGTAAATACACAAATATATTGCAAGGAATACATTAATACAGTAAAACTCAGATTCTATTAATGACTGCCTGGAATACAAAAGATTGTAAAATGAAAAGCACACAAGCTAGCTAGAATGGTGGTACTTATCTTTGAAGAGAGATGTGTCGGCTATGCTCATTCACAAGAAGCTAATTACAATGAGGCTCCAAATATATTTTTAACATAAATCATAAATGAGAAAACCCTAAACATCCAAAACCCTAACCTCGGAAGATGAAATGCCAAAATCTTTGTGGGCCTCGATGGGGGTAGTTGATATGTCAACTTCACGAGGGTGAAACTGTTGCATACGATCTCCGTTTGGGATCCTTGATATGTCGTCGAAAAGTTCTAACTGAGGATTACACATTTTGAACGGCCCAATACATACCAACAAGGATATAATGGGCGCTGCCAAGTCAAAAAAATGTCGTTTAGGGCCTCAAGACGACCCCAGAAGTTTGGGACCCAAAAAACTGTAAAAAAATGCCTAGATGGAAACTGTAATTTGAGCCAATGGAATAGGTGGGCGGCCAATGATGTCCACTTGGATCAATAGGTGCATTTGGTTAAAATTGTTTCACCCCTATGTTAAACTTTATAAATCTTTAAGTTAGTGGTGTCATTAAATAAGTGAAATGTACCGGTGTGGGTCGAAGCCAATTGTCTGATAGTTGCAGGGCGCTCTGAAGGACACACCACTTTGTTTTTATAATTTATTGTGGTGCTCTTTCTTGAATGACACTGATGCATACTTATATATGAGATGCACCAATGGAAATTCTCATTGTGAATTTAAGACAGTACACACGACTTTCGGGTGGGTCGAAGCGTTAAGGTGCACCAGGCGAAATTGGTTTTTTTTTTTTTGAAAAAAATGCCAAATTTCAAGATAAATTCAAATTTTGATTGGATGAAAATGGAAATAGGAAGATAATAATCAATTTACCTAGACTCTTATATCCAGAGGAGGTATGGTTTCATCTTTGAGAGGAAATTAAAATTCATGGTAATTTTCAAAATTTGGAAATTCATGGAATCTACCAATGGAGCTATCTAAGTCGATGTAGAGAACCAGAAACTGTGCGTCTTAGGAAGGACGATGAGCACTGAAGATTTCTTGAGAGCTTGGAAGCACATTATGCACTGTAACAATGAAAATTGGTTTAGTATTTTTTTTTACTCTACAACGGTGCGTTCGATGACAATGAGGCAGACTAGTGTGTAATGTTCAACAACACCAATGCGATTGATTTAATGCATGTAATTTTTATTAAAAATTATGGCGGTGCTTTGAACATAGACACACATGTTATTTATTTTTCATGTACACACCAATGTAGTTGGTTAAAATGGTTGCACTACTACATTAAATTTTATAAATTTTTAAGTTAGCGATGTGGTTAATTAAGTGAAATGTCCCAGTGAGGGTTGAATCCAATTATGCAGCAGTTGCGGGGCATTTCAAATGATGCACCACTTTGTTTTTATAATTTATCGTGTTTCTCTTTCTTGAATGACACTGGTTCGTAAATATATATAAGATGAACCAATGGTAGTGCTCATCATGAATTTAACACAATACACATTGCTTCGGGGCGAGTCGAAGCGTTCAAGCGCATTGTACAGAATTGGAAAACAAAATGAAAAAAATACCAAATTTCAAGCTATATTCGAATTTGAATTGAATGAAAATGCAAATAGAAAGGTAATAAACAATTTACCTAGCCTCTTATGTCTCGAGGAGGCATGGTTTCACCATTGAGAGGAAATTAAAATTCATGGTAATTTCCAAAATTTGGAAATGTGTGGAATCTACCAATCGAGCTATCCAAGTCTGTGTAGAGCAATGAAAATATGGCATCTTAGGAAGGATGGTGAGAACCAGTGCTTGCTTGAGAGTTTGAAAGCACAAGATGTTGGATTACTGAGAGGGGGGGTGAATCAGTAATAGCATAATTATAATCCTTTTTCTTCAAATGTTATATCAATGTAGAATTATTATGCAATAATGAGCAGTAAGAAATAAACAATCACACATATAAATAATACACCAGTGTTTTACGTGGAAACCCAAATCGGGAGAAAAGCACAGAATGTTTTTTCTCATATGTCTTGAAGAATTACATTCATTGGAAGCACCAACTTCCTTTGTTTTCTAGCTGCAACTGGAAGGAGGCTCCAACCCCCTAGTTTCTCAGGCTACAACCTGAGGGAAGCTCCAAATCCCCAATTCTCTGGCTACAACCAGAAGGAGGCTACAACCCCCAATGTTCTCCGACTACAACCAGAAGGTGGCTACAACCACCTATCCTTGCCCCGTCCTACCACCCTGAAGTAGAAGTAGAATGATGGAACCACTGTCACACTATCACTGTGAGATATACCGTTGTAAAACTGTACTAATAAATCTGAACCATGCATCAACCATGCATCAACCTGTACCTCAACCTGTAATCAACCTGTACCATAAACAAGTGCATCAACCATGCACCAACCTGTAATCAACCTGTACCATAAACAAGTGCATACAACCATGTACAAAGTATGTACCAATCATGTGTCAACTACTCATCAACTATGACCCATCAATATGTACCAACGTCATCAACTATACACCTCATGTATGTGCGCCAACTCATTAACTACTTGTCTCAACCATGTACTCAACATGTACCACAACCGAAATTCCTCATCAATTTCATCATCCAAATCTTATTTGTAGCTCTATAATAGACCTGGTGTATATGATCACATTCCTGCAAACCTTCCTTAACCTTAAAAATAAGAGACTAGCATTTTCATTAAACTTTTCTTTAGTCTCACATGCCTAGTTTTGGATTAGTCAACAACCCTAACTTGAAGTAATCATAACTTTGAACCTGTAATGTATAAAGATATGAAACTGATACACAATGTTCTTTAGCGTGTTTTATGCAATTCCTCCAAGTTTCACTACTTGGAACCTCTCAGAAAAGGAGTTATAGCAAAAATGGCATACCTTGCTGAATTCTGGCTTATTCTAGAGAGCGACCTTGTAGAGAGTGCCCCACACAAAATGTTTGATGAATTGATCTGAAACTATTACAAAGCATACTACATACTGTACCCTAACCAAAACATTTGGTCTCACTGAATTTGGATCTGTTATGAATAAGTTATGACGTTTTTACTCGAAACACCTGATTTTGACTAGTTTCAGGACTGGCCACAAACCCTATTTTCCACGGAGTGTAACTCCCAAAATACAACGAACCACAAGATTAATTTTTTACCATAGATACTTGGATATGTTTTCTCACTTGCATAGAAATTTCAGGATCTGAATCATTATAGAAAAAAAGTTATAGCGAAAATGGTGAGCTGACCTGTAAATAACATACCTTAGAAAGCACCATCAAAAGAATTTATCCTTCCTTGCATTTCGGACTTATTTTCTCCACTTTCCTCAGAATTTAGGCTTAGATATCATTTGGTTACCTCTAACACCTATAGATATTCAATATTCTCAAGTGTGATTCAAATGACAGAGCCTTGCCTCTTATTTATACTCTCCAAGTAGCTTCCTTAAAAACATCTTCTAGGTCACTTGGCCCACTTTCCTTATTTTAGGGTTGGGTCCACTTCTAA